>CM021105.1:87463692-87534259 GCA_007115665.2 Sequoiadendron giganteum
CTCCCACTCTCTCCCACCCTCTCCCACTCTCTCTCATTCTCTCCCACTCTCCCACTCTCTCCCACTCTCACCCTCCCTCTCTCCCACTCTCTCCCTCCCTCTCTCCCACTCTCTCCCACTCTCCCACTCTCCCACTCCCTCCCTCTCTCCCACCCTCTCCCACTCTCTCCCACTGTCCACCTCCACTCCTCCTCCTCTCCCATCTCTCCACCCTCTTCCACCCTCTCTCCCACTCTCTCCACTCTCACCCTCTCTCCCACCCTCTCCCACCCTCTTCCACTCTCTCCCTCCATCTCTCCCACTCACTCCCACTCTCTCCCTCTCTCCCACTCTCTCCTACCCTCTACCCTATACATCGGACCGTCGACCCTGATCCCCCAACCCTATACAATCAATCCTCGACCCTCAACATTAAAACCTCAACCCTTAAACCCTCTACCCTCTACCCTCAATACTCTACCCTCTACCCTCTACCCTAATTCATCGACCCTTAAACGAATGTAGTAAACTCTCTACCCTAATCCCTCAACCCTCTTGACCCTTAATCCCTCAACCCTTCAACCCTAATCCCTCAACCCCTATACATCAGACCCTCGACCCTAATCCCCCAACCCTATACACTCAATCCTCTACCCTCAACCTTAAACACTCAACCCTCAACCCTTAAACCCTCTACCCTCTACCCTCTACCCTCTACCCTCTACCCTATACATTAAACACCCAACACTCAATTCTCAACCCTCAACCCTTAATCCCTCAATCCTCAACCCTCAAACCCTAAACCCTCAATCCCAATACCCTCTACCCTATACATTAGAATTTTAACTGCAATCATTCAACCATATGTACCCTTAACCCTAATCCCTCAACCCTATTCCATCAACCCCATACCCTAATCCTTCAACCCTACAAGTCCTCAACCCTATACCCTCTACCCTATACATTGGATCCTCAACCCTCATATATCTATGTACCTCCCTCTTCTCTCCTTCTCTCTATCCATCCATCCCTCCTCTACCCTAATCCCTCAACCCTAAACCCTAAACCCTTAAACCCTTAAACACTCAACCCTAACCCTCGACCCTCAACCCTTAAACCCTAAACCCTTAACCCTCTACTCTCTACCCTCAACCCAATACCCTCTACCCTAAACCCTAATCCCTTAACACTAATCACTCAACCCTTATACCCTTAAATCCAAGAAAGCTCCCTACCCTAATCCCTAAACCCTCAAACCTTAAACCCTCAACCCTCTACCCTCAACTCTTAAACCCTAATCCCTCAACCCCTATACCCACCACCCTATAAATTGGACCCTCAACCCTAATCCCTCGACCCTATACCATATACCCTCAATCCTCTACCCTCAACCCTCGATCGTCAACCCTTAACCCTCAACCCTAATCCCCCAACCCTATACACTCAATCCTCTACCCTCAACCCTTAAACTCTCTACCCACTACCCTCTACCCTATAAAACCTCCCACAACCTCTCGCTCTCTTTGCCATTCCATCACTCTCACACTCCCTTTCACTACATATCTCTCAAGTCTCTCCATTTTGCACCCTACCTGCATAACTCTCTCTTTCTCTCTATCACTATCTCTCCCACCCCTCTCTCTCCCTCTCTCTCAATTCTCTATCTCCCACCTCCCCTCTCTCTCTCTCACTCCCTTTATCCTTCCCACCCTACCTAGCTAAGTTCCTCTCACTCCAACTCTTTCTCTCCCACTTCCTCTCTCTTAAACTCTCACTTTATCCCTTTATCCCTCTCACTTCCCCTCACACTCTCAAGTCTCTCCCTTTGGTACCCTACCTACATAACTCTCTCTTTCTCTCCATCTCTCTCTCTCCCCCCTCTCTCTCCCTTTCTCTCAATTCTCTCTCTCCCACCTCCCTCTCTCTCCCTCTCTCTAAATTCTCTCTCTCACTCCCTTATTCCCTCTCACCCTACCTAGCTAAGTCTCTCTCACTCCAACCCATTCTCTCCCACTCCCTCTCTCTTAAACTCTCACTTCCACCCCCTCTCCCTCTTCCCCTCCACCTCCCCCTCCCACCCTACCTAGACAACTCTAGATCTCTCTCTCTCTCTCTTCTAAAATTATCCCTCCCTCTAAGGACATACATAAATACATACATACAAGAATAATACATATATACATACAATCTTACATACATATAATATACATGCATTGCTACATTCAGGCATACATACATACATACATACTTACATACATGAAATAAAAGCATACATGTGCATACAAATATATACACATACATTCAATATGAATTTAACATAAAGCAAGACATAACGTGAGCGCGTTATACCGCATTCGTGTTATGTCTTGCTAGACATGCTTCCCAGAAACAAAAAAAACCATGTCAAAACTGACTTATAATGTGAGCGTGTTATCATGCGCTCACGTTATATCTTGCTTTGGGAATCCCCAAGCCTTGGGATTGGTATTTTGCTTGGAATACCAACCCAAAGGCTTGGAGGGAATTCCCAACAACCAGAGACTTGTTTTTGCAATTTCTACAATATTTCACATAATCGGGTTTGTGCTCACCACCAAGATTGCACATGGTTCAATATCAAACAAATCAAACATCTGGGTAATGTTAGTTTCTCTCTTAGCTATCCAACGATATAGTTTTTTTCACTTTTTTATAGTGTTAAGCCATTCATCCATAATTTATTTTGTTTGTATGTATTTTTTTTAGCAAAAAATAGTGTTTGGTTTTTCTCGTTATAAATTAACCGTTCATCGAATTTTAAAATAAATTATATTTTTAGAAACTAGAATCCATTCTACAAATTTAGAAAATAAAATTAAAAAAAATTCAATTAGTTTCCAAAATTTGTAGGGGTAGCATGGCCAAAATTCTATTTTTGAGGAAGTGTCCACTTCGAAAATTAGTAAAAAATAAAATATTCATTAAAAAATTATCAGAAATATCATGCATCAGCTACATACTATTAACTAACTTCTGACCATAGCGATTTTAAAAATACTAAAAAAAATTTCACCGTACGAGGGTCGTACAAGAGTTTCTATGCTATGTTTTTCTAACAAAAACAACACCAATTTGTGCACGTCCCTCGTTTGAACCCCTTAATCTCAACCATTTTCAAAATAAATTTGTAGTTTAGAAAGTAGACTCTAAGCACTTGAATCCTTGTTTTTGTTCCATCTCAAAATTTTGAGTGTAAGTATCCTCAATTTCATGTCCAAGGTCAGTATTTCTTGACTTCAGAAAAAAAAAAAAAGTGGCCACTTAAGCCCCCTTTTGGGAACCATCTTGGTGCACTTACCCATACCTTGCTTTGTTGGATTGATGAGTTGGTTGGCCCTTTGATGGAAAATTCATGCAATAATGGAAGCAAAATGGATGGGAGTGGATGAGGATTGCAATAATGGAGATGAGTATTGTAATGAGAGTGGTAGGTGAATGCAATAAAAGCTTGAAAATGGCTGCAAATACTAAGTGTGCTAATGGGTTCGCTTGAATGATTTTATGCTCTAGTTAATGCAAAATATGATCTAACTCTTGTCTAACCCCCTTTAATTTGAGACCAAGTGTTCCAATTTAAAGAAGAATGGACGACTAGGATTTAGCCATCATGGACAAGATGGAGAGCTACGGTGAGTTGTGGACTCTTGAGTCCTCACATCTTGCCATGTGGATTTTGAGGTGTGAAGAGAAAAAATGATGTGGAAAAGGGCGTGTGAGGTGGAGGTACTTACAAGTGCCTTGGGATTAGGAGAGGATTTCCTCAAAAAGGAAGTACTTATCCCCATATGAGGCTGATGGTGACAAGTGAGGAATTATAGAAAGTCATCTCTTTTCACTATGAGGATGAGAGAAGTTGTTGGAGAAATAAATGTGAATACATGATTGGAAGTACCCAATGGATAAGACAAGGTCCTCCTAAAGGAGGTCTTTGTCCCATGTGACTGATGTGACCTATGAGGGATTATGGGGAAGAGAAATACATCGGATAAATAATTGTGATTTTTAAATTCACATGGGGAAGAGGACATGGAATTAAAAATTTCATTTAAGGTTGTTGGGAGAATAAAATGGAATTAAAAATTTTCATTTTGATGTGGGAAGAGTTGATTAAAGGGGCCTGATTAGACTAGTGATGAAAGATTAGAAGAGGGTTAGGTGGTTAATGATGATCAGGAGCCATCTTGAAAAATTTGGAGGATGTGACACATCCTAATAATGGATTAGGGATGTGCACATCCCTAATGAAGGATTGAGAAAGGGGGATTAAGACTAGAAGTTAATTAAGGTGGATGAGACATAAAGGGAATTAAATAAATGGATTGTTTATTTAATTCCTTAGAAGAAAGGAATAAGGGTAAGGTATTTAATCATTTAACTAAATACCTTAGGGATTTAGAGGACTTTAGGAGTATTAATTAAATAATATTAGGGTATGTGCAAGATCAGCATGGAAAACATAGGCCCTTAAGTGGCGATGAAAATTCAGAAAATCAAAGTTAGGCAACTTGACATAAAAATTTGAGTAAGTTATCTATATTATTTCAAAAATATGTAAGAATAGAATATGTAGCAAATTGAATGTAGTTTCTAAACTACTAGGTTTTTTTTTTTTCTTTAAAATCTATTTGGTGAAAATTTGAAATTTCAATGCAATAGTACTTAAATTTCAGGGAAAAAAGAAGAAGTAGGTATCTATCTGACCACCCTAAGCATGATAAAATGATAATATTTTTTCATAAGATTTTAGATATAAGTAGAGGAATCATGTCCCGATGTGATGCACATTTTTTTGTAATTTTTTTCCAAGTAAATAATTAATTTTGAATTTTTTATTACAAATTAAAAAAAATATAAAAACTCATATGTCTAACCACCTTAACTTCGTCAAAACTTCATGAAATTCATTTTTTTTTAATCCTATAGTATGCGAAGTATAAAATGTGACGCATGCTTCAAATTCAAAAAATGTGATACCATTTGAAAGCTATAGATGTTTTTCAATTAGCCTATCAATCAAGACTTTAGTCGTAATTCAAATAGAAAATGAATAATAATAATTTATTAAATTCAAAGTAAAGAATTATTTATATTGGTGGAAAGATAAGAATCTCCTTTAAAAACCCTTTTTGTTTCATCAATTTTGGGTAAAAAAAAGGTCATCAGCCACATGGGCCATCATATCACTTACATATCGCCACTTTTTGGCCCATCATGATCTTGCACATACCCAGTAACATTATTTTACTAATGTGGATAAAAAGATATTTAGATGAAGAGGGGTAAATTTGGCCAAATATAAGTGATCAAATTTAGATGTCTAGAGAAGGTAACAATGGTCAAGTTCATATGTAGAAGCATTCCTTTTAATCTCAAAATTTAAATGTTCCTAAAATGGTTTCTTCTTGATAATTGACATTTCTAGATGATCTAGGATAATGCTTTAATTTCACAGAATAATATCTTTAAATACAAAGAAATAATAATAATTCATGTAAATGAGAACAATGTTGGCTCTCAACAATCAATGGAAAATAATAGGTGTCATTAATTTTGAATTTGAAAATTTGTGTTTGAGCAACTTGCTATTGAAATTAGACACTCGAAGTCTAGTCTATGACAAAAAATATAGAATCCCAGGATTTTGAATATGTACATGAGAACATGTCATGATAATAAACTAACTATGTATGAATGGTGTAGAAATACAACTAGGATAATGTTGAATGTATGCAAATATGTGTAAATGAGAACTGATAAATGATCACATAACATATCAACTTTAACACAAGAATATACCACTTGCTAGTTCACCATCCCACAATAATGGGCCCAAAACTTTGGACATCCTATTATTTTCCTAAAATCACACATCTTTTAGAAAATCTTATCATTTAAGCCTTAATGGATTCCATCTAAAGAGTTTCAATTGAACAAAGTTAGATAAGACACCCTTAGATCAAACCCCCCTTGGATAGAACCCCTCTAGTCTTAAACCATACCCACAATGGAGTCTCCTTTGCACCTATCAAAATATGGGTCAATTTTTTATTTTTTTATGTTTTGAGGGATTAGATAAAGTCATTCAAAAATTATATTTTGTAAGTATGTAGCCTTTATTATAAGCTTTCCAAAATGTATAATTTTAAATATTTTTAGTTTTATTACTATATTTGTATTGATTCTCTTATGAATGTTACTTTTTTCACTAAACATAAAGGTATTTGTTTCACACAAGCTGAAAAATAGAAAAAGAGAAAAAAATTCTTAAAACTAAGTGCACTAGGTATTGATGTTTTTTTTTCAGTAAAAAAAATAAAAAATCAATTTTGATACATACAAAACAAGTTATGTGTGATGACATACACCTATGTCTAGATTATAATTACTCTAAGTTGAAAAATAATTAAAAAAACTATTAAACAAAAAATTCTGAAAAAATATCCATGCACTAGATATTGATATTAAATATCTATATTTTAAAAATCATAAGTTTATCTTTCAAAATAAAATAAAATTGTCTGATGAAATCAATGACACTTTTTTAAAATGTTGTTAACTATAAAAATAAGTTACTTAAAGTTATGTAAAAAAATCAAAATTTATTTCTAATTTTTTTTAAATATATATATTTATAACTTACACATAAATCTTCACAAATAACTAGTTGACATCATCTCTAAATTATTAATATTTTAGTTGCTATAAGTTTTCTAAAGTGAAATTTTTAGTTTTGTAAAAAAAAGTTGATATTAATGTCCAACTTGGTAAAAAAGTTGGACACAATATGTGAGCTGACCCCAATATAAAATAACAATAAGACATTCTTCTAAAATAAAACCAACACTAAATGAAATCAACATCCATATACAAATTTCACGATTAAAATATAATATCTCACCATTTATTAATATAATCCCATTATATAACTATTACTTTTTAATAATATATAAAAAGTAAGTATTAAAAAAATCATAAATTTTATCACAAATTCAAATTCCAATTCGGCATGTCGATAAGGGCGTGGTTCGGTGGTCAAGTCGCTTGGTTTTAGTGACGGCCACCTTGTACCCGGTTCATAGCTCCTGTCAAAAAAATAAATCAAATTTTGCATCATTAAACACAAAAACGTTTACCCCTAATAATATGAGTACATTGCACCTTTAAAAAATTTAAATAATTTTTTTTTCAATTCAACATAATTAAAGAACTGAAATATGCATACAAGTGAAATATGCATGGTACAGATTGAAAAGACTTTGGCTAATATATAATCCTTTAGAGCCTTATTGCTGTCCCTTCTTAATGAATATTTTTATCCTTATGGGCCTCTTTGTCATGCCGACATAAGTAAGAGTAAAAAAGGAATTTAGTTCTATAGGATATTAATCTAAAGTAGAACCTAGTGACTAAATTTATTAATAGAATTAGATACTTTTAAAATCATACCATAACGATGAATTTTCCTTTCTCAACATAGTAATCTCCCCTTATAAAGAGTTTTTGAGAATCTTTCACATCAAGAAAGTCGATAAATGATATCAATGCTAAATTTAGCAAGCGAAAAATAGGATGTAAATTTGAGGGTACGGTGATGGATGCAATTCACCTTTGGACCATTTTCCCTCAAACTTCCAACTTTAGGGTAGTGCTATCAAAAGTTCTAATTGATCTTAATGGATTAAGATTTCTCCACAAAGTTAGGGGATTTTTTTTATATAAATATGAGTTTTTTAAAAAGTGTTTTATTAATAAATATTATATAATTTATAATAAATAAAATAAAGAGATCGTAGAATTGTAGTTCAATTGGTTGAATATAATTTATGAGGATAACAATATGTTTCTAGATTACACAATCTATTAAGATTCAAACCGCTAGAAGTATGATGTAAGGAATGAGCCTAGGATCATGTCAGAGATAACTTTGACGAAAAGGATTGTAGTTCAATTGGTTGAATACAATTTATGAGGATGACAATATGTTTCTTGATTACACCATCTATCATGATTCAAACCCCTAGAAGTATGATCGAGGGAATGAGAATAGGATCATGTCACGGATGACTTTGATGAAAAGGATATCCCTTACTCTTTGATTTTCAGCTGAAAAAATGATAATTTAATATCATATTCTCATATGAAATAACAAAACAATTCTTCATTAGAAAAAAATATATGATTTATATACAATGATGAAAATAATTATCATAATAATGAAAATATAAGACTAAACAAAGAGTGATTGGAACCTCACATGGAATGCCATAATGGCAGCCCCCATACACAAGACCAAAAATGACTATGACTTAGCAACGTATCCTGGTTTGTTTCGTACTTACATAAATCAAAGAAATAAACCTTTTAACTGTCAAGGATGATATCATGAACAATCATTCTTCATTTATTCGTGATGTAACAAAACTCTAATCATTTCTATATGTTCTACTGGCCAGGGCCTTTCTAAATTTCAAAAACTTATGTCCTTATCATTACTGTCTACCTATAGTCCACCCACTTCGGATTTATTATGTGATTATCTTCTCATCTTTTAATTTATAAGCACAGCTGCTGACGTAGTGTGTGAGCTATGTGTGAGCTATTTTGTAACCACTCATGTTAAATATGCATGCATTCAAGTCACTGATGTTTGATTCCAAAGTTATGTTGTGATCACTATTACATTTGAGTTTCACCTAGGGTTGTGTAATGACATCTCTTTTACTAAAAAGTTTTAAGTGTTATGTTTTTCATTAGATTTTTACTTACATTAAAATGTGGTTTTAGAAAAATTCACCGTTAATAATTTATCAGAAGGAAATTCATCGTCATGATAAATTCATGGCAAGAAAAATTCGTCAACAATTCACTAGAAGAAAATTCACTACCATAACAAATTTACTGCAAAGAAAATTCACCACCAGTAATTTACCCTTGTGGAAAATTCATTGCATTAACATTTTTAATATATATTTCCAAGACTTTGAATATGTTTTTTGCAAAAGAATAATTTTCACTTATTAAAAACTGAAATATACATCTTCATTATTCTTTTGCAAAAAAATATTCAACTCGCAGTAAATTTTTGAACGGTGAATTGCTGACGGATAAGCTGACAGTGAATTTGCCTGATGTCCAAAATATCAAAATAAAAACAGTGGACTAATAACAAAAGAATAAACAAACCAGTACAAAAATATAAAAAAAGAATACAAATCATTTTATGAATATTTTCAAAGTTTGTATGATACTTAAATATGATTGTTTATAAGAAGATCTAAAATTTATATATTCAAACACATAAACCGTTTATCTGTGAATGATAACATATTCAAGGAAGTGAACTCATATCAACTTTTCACATGAAAATTTTGTTTTTCAAGTACAAATTGTTTACATAGAATCTAGAGATTTCTTAACTGTTAGAATTTTAACTTTCATTGAAACAAATTTTACAGATATGTATTGATAAAGATGGACCGGCCATTGTCAACTTTTTAAGCAGACACCAGTGGCCATCTGTTTAGGTAAGGCCTAAAAGTGATGGGTTTACTTAATGGTGGCTTAACTTTAGTGTCGGTGCTGAAGAATAATTTGTACCATTCTCATTTTCCTCTGCTTTGTCTAATCTAAAATGATTCAAAGATGCCTTTCTTGCTGTAAGTTTTAATCTTAGGAATTCCATTTTTATAAGCTACCATTTCCTATTGTATAGTGAATCCTAATGCCTTGCCTTAGATTAGAAATCTTTATGAAAAATATTATTTCTTTACAGCTTTCAGCTAAAATAATTTCATATTTCAACGTGGGCCCGCTGAGAGATCTTTCCCAGCAAAAAGTTATTGATGGAGAATTGCAAGCCTTGCGTTTGTCGGCTTGTTTATCCCTTGCAAATATAATATTACTGGACATTATTGAAAAGGAATATTTTGGGTTTTTAAGTTAAGTACGTAAATAAACTCAATCAACTGTAAATTAATAGAAAGGTTAACTGTATGTTGTACATGGACAAATAAAAATAGATTGAATTAGATAATATTATACCGTAAGTATGATTATCTCATAAATAGTAATTAATAAAGATAAAATATTTGAGATAATGAGATTGATAAATTTTAAAATATGAGAATGTTCTAGACAATCATGTACGTGGATTGTAATCATAATAGTTTCTCATTTGTTATGTGTTGGGCTTCTTTCATAATTTTTGATTTAGCTTACATTTATGAATTTGATTTTAGTGATGAATTTGACATGTTATTCTTGTGTGTTTTGTTTCATGTATTCTTTGAAAGTAGATTGCTATATGATAGTATTATATTGCAATATTCTTAGAGGTTTTTTGTGATGTTGGTAGTATAATTTGAACGACTATATATTTCAAGCATGCATGAGTCGTAAAATAATTGCTAGGTATTTCAAGCATGCATGAGTCACAAAATAATTGCTAGGTCATTCATATGTATTCGGATGAGGAGATTAGATATGCTAAATCCCTTTCTCAATTTGAGTGTAAATACAAATAATATTCTTGTGACAATTAATGGTTCTCCATGTGTGCATATAAATGATAGGAAGTTTGATATCTACTTATACATGAGAATAACATCAAATTGTGAATATTTATGCAAGTTATGTGACAAAAGTGTAAGATAGGGCTTGTTAGCTAAATATTTGATTTGGATTTTATAATTTAAATGATAGAGATCATATCTGCAAGGACAAATTCACACCCGTGAACATAACTTGGATCAAATAGTGAAGTTCGATCAATGTCCAATATTATTGGATTATACATATTGAATGTATTAATTATCAAAATCAAATAGATACCAGAAGTGGATTTAGATTGGAACACATATGAATTGGGATAAGCAACAAGCATAGGACACAATGCAAGGAAGACTAGGTATGTAAGCTCAAACATGCTAAAAATATATATCATTTTTAACTATATAAATACATTAAGACATTGATCCAAATTAAACGGAAGACAACTAAAATTTTAGTGTTTTGAGATTAGTTTTGTCTGTGTTTATTAATTTATTTATTTTAAAGATTTTATTATTACATTTTAACTATAAAATGACCATAATACATTTTATTATACTTTAAATTTTTACAAGTTTAATTAATTTTATTTTATTATTTATTCTAATTTAATTTTCTTGTTTTAAATTCATTGTAAAAAATATATTCTATAAATAATAATTCACAAGATTTTTAAATATTTCACAATTATGAATGATTTACAATGTATTCATTGTTGTTTCTATAAAAAAAGATTAACATTATCAAAATACAATAAATATTAAATAATTCATAATCATAAAATAAATTCTCTAAAATTATCACTTATCAAATATTAATCAATAATTTTTACATTTTAAGTTTTTAAGAAAATATCAATTGGATAAAGCATCTTGTTGTAAGCAACATGTCACAATCTCTAGTCTGGCCACCATCCCCATGGTACTGGAGGGTGTGTTGCGTCAACATCAGAAGTCTCTACCAGCCACACTACAATTTATAAAAGGATGACTACCCAATTCTGATTGCTAGAATCTAAAAAATAATAAAAAATAAAAAATAATTATATATTTAAAAAAAATATATGAAATTTTATAAATTTCATTCATATAAAATAATAATTTTTTTAATTTTATATAAAATATTAATTTCCTTTAAAATTGTTAATTTTTTAATTTTTAATCAATAAATTTCCTTTCCTAATTCTATTTTTGTATGTGTTCTAAAGGGTTGAATAATATGTTTCATTCTTGATGTTAATAGTTTAAAAATAGGCTACTTCATATCAAAAGCATAAACATTTATTATGAATAAATTGAATGAAAATTCTCAAAAAGTTTTTTTCTATATTAATAATAGAGTAATCAAAATACATGTGTGGATTTATCAAGAAAGTCACAAAATTCTGTTGTTTAGTAAACTCAGAAATGTTTGTCGTATCACTACCATTTCTAACTGCCTCCTTCCATCTATTCAGCTATTACAAACAGGTATAACTTTTAAGACGCTTTACAAAATATTTATAAAAGTATGGAGCATATACAAAAAGGACTTGGATCAACAACTACATGTTTATGCTCTCACAATATTTATTTTTAACCTTTATAAAAATTATATATGTAAGAAATTTATATATTTTAATAATTTTAAAATAAATTATAATTTATGAAATAACATTAAAATTAATCTATTTAAAATTTATTAAATCATATGTTTGAATGATTTATATGTTATACTATTTTTAAAATAAATTATAATATATAAAACATGAAAATCAAATATCTTTATATCTTCTTCAAACAAAAATTAGCATGTTTCCTTATCTCTTTTATAATAACACCAATAATTACACCAAAAATTGAAATGCCCCTCCTAATTTTATTCAAGAAAAATAGGGACCATTTTTACCATTACAATAATCCATTATAATTTTGATATTTTTCCACCCAAAAAAATAGTAATGTGTGTATGTAAAGAGATAATAACTTTTTCCAAATGCACATAAATAATATTGATTAAATCTATATTAATTAAAAGTTGTGAATGATAATATGTAATAAACAAACACTTAAAATTAAATAGGGAGGACACGGTGTTTAGTTGTAGAAATTATATTAAATAAATAATCTTGATCTCACATTAAATCTAATCATTTTTAAAAATATGCATTTGCGTTTTTTGTCCATTGTACATAAAAAGGAAAAAATTACAAATAATTTGATTTAAATTACATAACTTCATATCTGATTTTTCCTGGTTAGGGCTTATATATGAGTTATTTTCATTGGGGAATTTAGTTGCAACATTATTTTGTGATTTATGCATGCATGTTTTAGTGATAAACACTTAAAAAGTGAAGAAATTGTATGTAATTTCTATTTCAAAATATCAAAAACATTAATTTTTATATTTTTTGGAAAAATCAATCAATCATAGTATTCAACTTCTAAAAATTATCATTTGAACATATTTGATTATCCTAAAATATTCTAAATTGCATGCACGCATGCAATTCATATAGAAAAATTAGGTTTTTCTGCATTTCCATAGCTCTATTCACTTCTAGACCCGAACCTCTGAAACATAGGACCATTAGACGTTATAGTGGTTTCCATATTTTAAATTTTCTAAAAATACCTATCTAGTCTAGGGCACATTGCCCCCTTGTCTAGTTAGTTCGTCCTAAAACTTTTTGTGAAAATCTTTGTGAGTGTTCTCTATTCAGTTTTGGTTCTTGTTTTGGTATTATATTTTGTAAAGTGTTTGATTTTGCAGTACATCACTAGTTTGATCAATAGTACATAACATAATATATTCATTGCAAAAAACTTGTATTGTTATAATTCACATTTTATTATCAAATCTTGTTAGGAAATTCAAAATATTTTTTGTTACATGCATGTGAAAATGAGTTCCTCTCTTGTCTTTTGTTATTTTTCATTGATCCCTCTCCCAATATCTCTCCTACTTGTGAGGGTATTTTTATGTAAGAGGATTAAATAATTGGCAATCATGTTTGTTCTTCTCCTAATATCTCTCCTACTTGTGAGAGTATCTTGGTGCAAGAGGATCCAATCATTGAGAATTATTTTTTCCTTCTCCCATCACCTCTCCCACTTGAAAATATATTGTGGCACAAGAGGATGAAATAATTGATAAATTTTCAAATGATAGTAAGATGGGCTGAATAGAGGAAGATTCAAAATTAACATTAGGTCCTCCATTAATAAAATATTGTCAACAAGATGAAATTATACACCCACATTTATTATTGAACCTCCAAAAAATCCTTTGATTATTGGACCTCCTAAACCACCTCTCATTATAGGCCGTCCAAAACCCCATGGTCATATCATAAACATTGCAAAAAAACTCACTAGTACCCATGTGCAACAAGATGTGTTGAATCTATCAAGTGATAAAGTAGTTTCTCACACATATAACACTATAAGTAATAAGAAACAAAAAAAAAAAATCCATTCCATTACCTCAACCAAATTTCCCACCTCCACCTATTCTTCCTCAACATAGTGGCAAAGAATATGATCTTGTTGAGAAACTTCATAATACTACAACCAAGATCTCCCTTTGGGACTTAATTCAAAATTCACTCACATACCATGAGATGCTCCAAGAGGCTTTGTAGAAGATTGATATCTCACCTTATATCAATCTGGATGATGTAGAAACCTTGTTTGATTGTATGCAAACAAAAAAAATGGATATTACCTTCCTTCAACATGAAGATTTAATGATAATGGTTAGAATTAACAAAACTAGGGGTAGACATACTCTTATTCATAATGGATTAGGTCTTAATATTTGCAGCATGGATATTCTAGATAAATGTAATATGGACAAGAATATTATAGAAGGGTAAAAGCACAAAGCTGTGTCACACTTTATAAAGGAAATGACCAATGCTGATCTAACTTTTAAACTTGAATCACTAAAAAGTAGCATATATGTTATGAATTTTTAAATGATGTAAACTAGTAAAATATGTATTTTTTAGTATATTTTATGTTTGTATTTTTTATAAGAAATTAAAAAATTATTTTAAACTAATTTTTCATAAATTAACGCTATAATTTAGTTGCTCATAAAATGCTAAAAAATGAAGTTGCACGGGACGCCAAACTTTTTATATTAAATTTTATTCTTTTTCTTTCAAATTTTTTGTGTGTATTTATAACTTGAAACTTTAGTGCATGGATATATTTTTTTCCAATTTTGATAAATATATATTTGTATATAAGTATTAAAATGTGCGTGAATAAAAAACAACTATTTCCATTGGACGTCAACATTCATATTAAATATTTATCTAAAATGGAAAAAAAATTATACCATCTTGAAATAGATTCTTTTATCTAGTGCGTCATATTTTTTTCAATTCTTTTTAATAAGTTTTAGTATTTTTCCTTGGCATGGTAATCAACCTAATATTTTTTTGCTGATAACCTACTTTTAGTATAAATAAAAAAAATAATAATAATAATAATAATTAAAATATTAAAATAAATATATTTTTGAAAACTACACTTATGGATCTACAAAAGGGCATTTTTACATTTAAAAAAAAATGTTATTTACATGAGGAGGAGTTATTAAAACTTCAAGTTTTTCAAATATATATATTTTTTTGGTAAATTGGACTCAAAGTGGTGCTCCATATATTTTTAGGCAACAATTTTAGTTGAATAAATTTTGGAAGTATCTAACTTAGCTAAAATGAATCTTACTAGGTCATATGTTTGACCAAAATTGATTTTTAGTTAGAAATACTTAAATTCAGTTGTGCTGATATGTTGGCTGAAAGTGTGACACAGCTTTGTGCTTTTACCCAGAACCTTCTGATCTTTCTATTCATGGCCTTGATAATATTAGTAGGAAACCATTAGAGATAATCAAACTTCCCATTAAGGCAGGCCTTGTGGTTTTTCCTACCCCTATCAATATCTTGTCGAGACCATTTTCATATAATCTTCTCCTAGGTAGACTGTGGATTCATGCCATAAAGGGAGTCTAGTATACTCTCCACCAAGAGATGAAGTATGAATACAATAAAAACATATGTATAGTTAAAATGGACAAACAAAGTGATCATTCACAAATCAGAGTAAAACATAACACTTCCAACTCTCTTAATAATTTGTTTCCATATTCAAAATCTGAACTCTTACCTTCCAATGATAATGATACTATGAATGCGCTCTTGGGTGATAATTGGGGATCATTAGAATTTAAACCTTTTTTCAATGGGGAGTCTAAAATCTTTCCATCAAATTCCAAAGAGTTAAATATAGATGATGATCATGATATGGATTTATCATAAAATGCATGCCTTGGTGATGATTGGCTTTCATTATATTTTACACCTTCCATTATTAGAGGGTAAAAAATCTCATCCGAAGGAGTCTTTTGTTTCATTCACTCAATCTTCTTCTACATAAATAAATCCGAAAAAACACCCAATGATAGTGATCGGGGCTCTTTATATTTTTTCTCGTGTGTGTTGGCTATGCCTAACTTTAGAAAACATAAAAAGGATTTTCATTCTTGTGAAATAATTAGGTGAGTCCAGGATCATGGGGTTCCAAGAAGTGGTTATATGACAAAAAGTGGCCGATGATTTATTTTATCCAAATTTGATGAAACGAAAAGGGTTTATTGAGAAAATCGCCAGCTTTCCACCAATATAAGATATGCCTAGTTTTGAATTTAATATATAATTATTATTGATTTTCTACATTTAATATAACTAAAGTCCTTATTGATAGGTTGATTTAAAAACATCTATAATCCTCAAAGATTTCATATTTTTGAATGTGAAAGATGTTTCACATTCTATGCTTCTCATACTATAGCATTGAAATTTAAAAAATTGAACTTCATAACTTTTGACCAGGTTATGGTGGTTAGACAAAAAAGTTTTAATATTTTTAAAAAGTTCTAATAAAAAATTCATAACTAATAATTTACTTTCAAAAAATTTACAAAAAAAATGTGATACATCTAGGCAAGTCTCTACTTATATCAAAATTTTCAAAAAAAAATAAATTCCTTGTACTTTGGTTGGTCAAACATAAACCCAGTTTTTAATTTTTTCCTTAAATTTTAGTACTACTACATTGAAATTTCAAAGTTTCACCAAATATATTGATTTTTTTCCAAAAAAGGACTAGTACCTTAAAAACTACATTGAATTTTATACAAATTATGTTCTTACATATTTTTTAAATTATGTTAATAACTTATTCATATTTTTATGCCAAGTTTCCTAACTCTATTTTTATGACTTTTGATTGCCACTTAAGAGCCTAGTTTGGACCCCCATGATCCTGCAATGACCCAATCAATTCTTCTCATGAGAATTTAGATAAGCCTTCTTCATATGAGTTGGAAGAATTTTATGGGCTTGGATATAAAATACTTTCTAAAAATGGATATTTATGGAAAACATAGAACAAGGAGTTGAGGATCATGTGAAGTCTATGTCGTATCTATCAAAAAGGGGTTTGGGTTTCCAACCTTTGTCTCCATCTTCATATCATGCTCCATCCTCTACTATATTTATGACTTCTTGTGGTATGAAAATAAGCATTTCTTCACAAGAGAAAAAATTGTCTTCTACACCTTTATCAAAGAAAGAGCATATTTTGTTGAGGCTTCTCAAAGCCCACTTGATTACTCTTCCTCCTCCAACAAATAATATATATTTTGTATGAATAACTCTTTTTGTGTGCATATAATCAAGTGCATGGTCATTACACCAATGAATGTCAGGCTTAGTGATTGTGGCACTCTTTAATGTGTTGATGCACCTAATCCTTATAAATAATAATGATATCTTCTATGGTGTTTCTCCTCACTATTTGGAATTTGTAGGTTCATTTGTTCACTCATTGTCATTCATGGTGGTACAATATTAATTGAAACCATATATTTTTTCCATAGTAGTAAAAAAATAGTCTCCTTCATGGTTTTTCCTACCTTTACACTTGGGGGAAAAGGATAACTAGTTCTAGGGAGGTGTGAATTTTTTGCAAGGAAACCTCTTCTCCTTCTTTTCCTTAAAATACCAACATAACAAGTATGTTGACATTTTAAAGGGGGTATATCACTCTATCCATTCCATAGATGTCTTGTGAGATTTGACTTATTGGCATAACCCTTTGATGGTGGTGTTGTTATAATGCCCCCTGAAGCATGGTTATCAATTCATTCCATGTGATGTTAAGCATTCATTCATCCCTTATGATGTTAAAATTTTATGCACTCCTTGAAGTGTGATTAAAACTATAGTCCATGGATTTGACATAATGGAGCTTGTTGATTCATGTACTTAAGCATTTTACATGGCCACCTAGCATAAAACACCTTACTTTCCAATGGAGTCGCGTGTTTCATGAGTGATTTTATATCCTTATGAGAGCACCATTTTTTTTTAAACAACACATTCAATTGGTGGTGTTTGGTATTTCAGACAAATTTAAGACTAGGGTCTCTTTACTATATTGAATTGAATCCATTTTTGTAGTAAACCTTATATTTTTGTTTTATTGTTTGTTTAATGTTCATCTTATTTCTTCCATGTGTCTACTTTGTGTATTTCATGTGTATGCTTCATGTATTATGTGTGTCTTCTTTATGTATTCTTCATATACAATGTATTCCATTTTGTACATGCTTTGTGTGTCTTATGAGTGAGTAGATATTTTCTCTTATTATGTGCATATTTGTATTGACATTGTGGATTGATGAGATCCTAAGATGGGGGATTGTGCACCCATCAACATGGTGTCATTTTGTATTCACTCCATTGATATGGATTTTTATTCCTTTAGAGCACCAAGATTATGAATGTATGATTGTACTCTCACTAAAGTGGGGCCCAAATGCAACTTTGAAAGTTGTCACCCTTGAAAATTTCACACTATCTTGACACCCTATTTTTCTTATAATATTAATTTTCATAATAATTTTCTCATTACATAGGGAATATTAATAAAATATATTTAAATCCCCATCATTTTGATAATTTTAGGCCAAAAAGTACTAATCTAGGGCATTGGGCACTCTAGACAAAAAAAGTAAACTTTTGAATGTTTGAAATTTTGATTGTTGACCTTTCATGATTTAAAAATGACCCTAGGTCAGCCTGTACCCAAAAGGATTAATTATAATGCATATATAAACATGTTTTCCTCTCATTTTAAAAATGAGAAATCAATTAGAAGGAAATCATGGAGAAGTATTGAGTTATCCTCTACTTGCTAGCTTAAGAAATCTATTGTGTATGTGAAGTAACCTTCTATAGGTCTATCAAGCAATCAAGGAATCCATCAATCAACTTCCTTGTGACATGTCTTCTTTAAGAGTTTTCACATATAGGTAAAATTATCACTTGTTATTTATCAATTTTAGTCAATTATTGTTGTTTTAGCCTTTGCCCAACCTAGGGAATGCCCTCTTGATCATCATCAATCATTGTGCGTGGAGGTAGAAATACAAAAATAGGGTTTGACTTAGGAAATCCCATATATATCATAACCTTTTCCCCTATTTCATGTGAGTAGATCAGATTTGAGAGTTTCATCAAGTGATAGTTTAGTAAAACATAATGCAAACTCTAACCTACAACTCAAAAGTTTTTTATTCGACAAATAAGCAATTGATTATAGGGTGCCTTGCACCATTTTCCTTACAAAAAATGGTCAAACTTGAGTTATAGGTTCGTCTTTGTGTCTCAATATCATATCTGAAGCTATTTTAAAACTTTTTATAATCGTTGGTGTGATAAATTACATTTTCAAATCTAGGCTTATCTATCAAATAGGCTTCTCAAATCACACATCAAATTCATCATCCTCAAAAATCTAAAAAAAACATAAACACTAGGGGATTGGCTCTTCATTGTGGCAACAAGCTAATCCTTAAAACCCCAGTCAAATTATGTTTAATGTTGAGTGAAGTGAAAAGGAGATAATCCTAGTTATCCTAATTGGATCTAGGACCACTTTTACTACTCAAGGGGCTTCTAGATATTATTTCAATTCACTAAATAAATTTTATTTATCCCTCTAATTTATGAGTTATGACCTCACCAAGTTGGGGCACCTAAAATAAATATTTTTTATACTTTATTTAATTTTTTTGTTATTATTTCCTCATTTGGCTATTTTTTCAAATTTGAATGAGCAATTAGAATTTAAAAAAAAAAATAGGCCTTCAACATTCATAAATTGCAACTAGTTTCTTCATTTTATGTCTAATATTCAACATGTCAAAACTAAAAAAAATTTAAACAGTTGTGTAGATTCATCAATGTAAGGACTCAAACTCCATAAATGCTTAAATTAGAGAATAAAAACCCTTTTATTTCTTGGGGAAAATATTATATAGTTGTTTTAATATATATCAGAGTTATTATAAAATTCTCTATACCATTTAAAATATTTAGCTATGGAGACAACCACCTAAGATCTACAAGATTTAGTGAATTCTCTATATAATGCAATATTTGTAAATGGAGATAGCCACTCAACATTTAGCAGTTCCAATGAAATAAAACAAGAGAGTATGATAAGGGAACTGTTAAAGACAATAAAAATCAAGATAAAAAAAATAAACTATTTCCTTAATATTTTTTCCACCTTATTCCCCAAATTGAGCTTTAAGTAGAAACACCCTTCTCGACTTAATGTTCTCTTAAAATTATATATTTGATTATATATGAGCATAATATGTGGATTTATATAGGAAAACAAAAATAATTATGGTATACTATATGTATTTTGAGGTAATTGGATAACATAGATAAATTTAGCAATAATGGATTGATGATGATTGAAAACAAGGCTATGGAATTTATAGATTTTTTGATGACCAAAATAAAGGGATGGGATTTCATGAAGTGAGTGAGTCTTAGGCTTGATAAGTGTCACAATATGGAGGCTTGGGATAATGGCATACGATTCAGGAAGTGAGATATGTGCTCTCACACATGTGTGAGAATGCATTAGGAAGAACATAAGATTGATAAGTGGAGAAGTTTTGGAAAATGTAAGAGGGGGGAAATCATTCAGCTTGACATTTGGATATAAGAGGAAAGTGTAAAGCAACTACACATGTGTGAGAGGATCTCACACATGTGTGAGCAACCAATGGAAAGAATGGTCAAAGGATAAGGTGGAGGTTGATAGTGACTCATACATGCATGCACAGATGTGAGAATTGAAGCGGTTTAGGGATAATTCTCGCATGATGCAAAGTTTTGGAATTTGAAAGAGATTTTAATTGAATAAAATACTAATTTTTATTAGGGAAGGATTAATCAGTTAATTATTTTTAGAATAATTAATGAGTGGCAGAAAAGGTTAAGATATTTTTTGATTAGATAAGCAAGAAAAGTGCCTTGATCCCATGGTGAAAAATCCATTACAATAGACAAAGAAATAGGCTAGGAAGAACAACACCATCCCCCACCAAAAAACAACATCAAAATGGCATGCAGGCCAATTAACAAAAATTACAACCACAAAACCATCATCAACATAATAAAAAATATAATCCCTAAATTAATCCCCAAAATAGTTCATAGACTATTTATGATGTTAACCAAAGTCCAACAAGTACAAAACCATAATAGTGATATGATGAAATAGAAATCCGAGATAATAAAACTAAGCACTAGCAGATTCAAAGCAGCCATAAAACCAGAGCAAAAAGATAAGTCCTAACACTGCACCCAGCATGGTATGACACATGAGTCCATTGGATACCTACATATTCTTCCACTACATGATTCCACCTCATAGCTAATAGAACAATCCAAACAACTATACACAATGCATCGAAACAACACCCAATCACCATAACCTCCCCAAGGGTGGGAAAAATAACCCAAAATTCCAACCAATTATTGCAGATTTCAAAACATTTTGAAACTAACATATCATGAGACAACCATCTCACAACAATCTTAACTCTTAGAGAACCAAATTCAAATCCAACAGGCCAACAAGCCACCCTCAAAGCAAATAGAACAATAGCCTAAAATAGAAACCACCCCAAGGGTGGGTAAGACAAATTGTACTCCCAATCCATACAAGCAAGATTAAGAGGATCCTAAAACCCAAACCACCAAAAAACAACTAATCCTATCAACACTCCTTGATAGAACCATCACACATCAAGCCTATTACTCAGAGCAACCAATTATGAATGAGAAATAAAATTATCATTGATGGGCTATAAAACCCCCATCAAACTACTTTCCTCTCCATCACTATAGAAGGAAGCATATCACATAAGTAGTACCACCCAAATAGAAACACTTGTTGAGCACTAGCCCCTGATAATGAGAAAAACCAACACATCAAAACACCCCACCCCAAAAGAGAAGTGAGAGGGAGAAAAAAAACTCTAAGGAGTTAAAGCCAACCTAGAGCACCACCTCAATCGAAACCCAAACAGAGCCATCTTCATCTTCTTGTTCCATCTTATCTTCACATAGGTCAATATACAATCCAAATTGATCATAAGATAAACTAGCTTCATGGAAAGAAAAATAGACCAGTAGGCCACCCACTAATTTGCACCACAACAACCATCAACAACAGCCACCCTAGGGGTGGATATGTCACTTGAGAAACAAGCCTTATATCTAGTAGAACAATCCCTTTTGAAACTGTATGAGCATGAATTTGCACCCCTAACTCAAAATCCCTTTTACCCCCTTACACTTTAGAAAACCTAAGGTGTAGGCTTAATTCCACTTAAGCCCGTTGTCCACATCACACTTGGCACCCTGTTTGTGTGTTAGTGGAGGTGTTTCTATTCGGGCCCACATGGCGCATAGACGTCCATGAGGCACGCTTACATCCTTGGTAAATTACTGCAGTTGGAGTCTGTAGAGATGTTACACTCTCGATTGGGAGTCAAAGTGTAATGCTCCTCTTCGGCTAGTCAATCCGAATATGGTCATTTTAAATCCTTTCCTTCATATTCTTGACCATTCCATCCATTCTCAAGTTTGGATGAAGTTTTGTGAGATCTTGAGTTCATCACTTCACATTTTCTCCACTCTCTCAAACACCCATTCAAGCTTTGTAATAGAATTTTTCACTCCATTGCAACAATCTACCACTCCATCACTCCAATAGTGCGAGTGTGGGACAAATTCCATTGCAGTAGAGGCTTGAGTTCCTCTTGAATTCACTCCTCCACAAGCCTTGAGCACTTTGGATAGAGGTAGTAAGCTCCTCTCATCTCCTCTATCTTATTTGGTTGAGTAAGCATGTACTATTTTGTAGTGTTTCTTGTATACATAGCTTGCATTCTTTCTTTATCTTTATTCCTATCATTGCAAACTTGGTTATCTGTGGAGGTGGAAACACCAAAACAGGGGTCTGACTGAGGTTGGCCCCTAAATAGCCCCAACATTTACCCCTTTTCTGTGCACAGGTGGAGAGATCTCAAAGAAAGATGGCGAGAAGACTGTTGTGCAAAATTGTCTTCATCACCCTTGCTATAATATATTTCCTTTATCATGTTAATATATGAATTTCATACTTCTTGATCTTATTTTTTCATTCTAGAAGCTTCTAAACTAGTTTGTTAGTCTACCTTTTTAGAGTTTAACCTTGTCTCCCTGGTTTTTTGGCCATACGAATGCCAGCACACCTGTGAGATGCCAGTACACCGCACTATCATCCCAAAACCGTACTTGTGTCCTCGGACAGAGAACTATCTGAGACACAAAGTTGACTCTGAAAAGTGACTCATCTAGTCTCCCTTCAGCTCTCGGGATTGCAGAGTGATCGAAGGACACATAGTCCTCCTCATTCTCATCCCTTCTATCCTAACCATCCTTTAAACTAAGGTAAGTTAGGGAAGCCTTTCCGCTCTTGGACTTTCATGACCTGGGGCCTTGCAGTGGTTGGTCTCCCTCTTACATTTTTGGCGAACCTGACATGAACCAACGTCTTTCCATTTGTCGGCATACTAAAAAAATTTGTGTATACCTCTTGGTCGTTAGTTTATGAGCTTCATGACCCAATCTACGACATCGAGGAAATTTTTTAGAAGAAGTCTGCGACACCTTCCAATGGAAAAGACGAAGGTCTCTTCTAGCTTCATTATCGACCTTTTCTCTGGTTCTGTAGTTGGTCTATCTGCACAGGAGCACGTATCACGATGTGAATCTAGCTTTCTTGAGGAAATTGATCACATCCATACTCCTCCTACGTCACTGACCTTTTCATCCTTAGATGAGAATGAGGCCATCTATATCCCTTTCAAGTACATCATTATCCTTGGTAAAAGGTTAGGTGCATTAGAAAATCACCTAGAAGGAAACCTAAGGATGGCTAGGGCTGCTAAGGTGATCAGTGAAATAAGATACATGGTGGAAAAGGATTAGATAGGCGTGGAGATCTTAGCTAGTCTCGCTGGTCTAGCCAAAGCATGTGCTCCCTCAAGCCATGGTCATTTGATGTAAGGTGGAATCTTCGAGGAATGTCAGAGGTAGCTGGAGATGTCTATGCCTCCTACATCCATATATATGGTTGACACGGTCCCTTCGGTCAACATACCTACTACTTCCAAAAGTTTTGAAACTATTAAAGTAAACAGGAACCCTTTGGGTTTCCACTTCACCCCTTCTTCCACCTTTGGTGGTAATGGATGTGGCAGAATGATAGGTGGAGGCTTTGGTGGTGGAAACTTCGGAAGTGGCTCTTGCGGAGGTAGTTCCAATGGAAGTCATGGTGAATGCTTCATTTTTGGTGGTGGTTGTAGTGGAAGTCACACTAGTGGAAGTGGCATTGGTGGTGGCTCTGGTGGAGGTCACACTGGTGGTAGTGGCATCGGTATTGGCTTTGGCGATGATTACAATGGTGGTCATGGTGGTGGCTCTAGCAGTGGTTCCAGTGGTCCTATGTCTTCTAGTGATGCTATTCTAAATACCCTACTTTAGAATATGGGGAAGATGCAGAACCAACTAGTGAACCTTTCCTATACCTCGACCCAACCTATTTTCTAGCCCTTCTTCCGACACAGTCCGTTGTTGGTTGTGATCTTAAACACTCCTTTCCTGCAAGGGATGGAGATTCCCAAATTTGAGAAATACAGTGGTAAAGGGGACCCACGAACACATGTGTCTACCTTTAATGCCTTATGAACATAATTTTTCCATCATTATGCTTTGATGGCAAAAATATTTCCTCAATCCCTCAAAGATACAACACTAGATTAGTATTGTTCTTTTCCCAATAATTCCATCTTTACATTTGATCAGCTTGCGAACCAGTTCCTATGGCAGTTCCAAGCTAATATTAGACCAAAGATGACCTTCTCAAACCTTGTTAGATGCAAACAAGGGGACAATGAAAAGGCTATAGACTTTATAGCATGGTACAAAGAACTCTTCTCACAAATCTCATATCCATTACCTGATTCTGATGTACACAAGGTCTTCATAGGGAACTTGCAAAGGCCTTGGCAAGAGAAGTTCGCCCTCATGAAGTATCCTTCTTTTGAACACTTGTGTGTAGCTTTACGGGAGTACTAATAGATGGTAGTATAGTTCAAGGGTCCTCCCTCATGCTCTTGTTTTGAAGGAAGATCTATCATATCAATCTCAGGAAGAGGTAAAATTGTTGTGAATGTAGTAGACATTGTGGATAACAACGACCTCAGATGCGACCGAAAGTTTACGAAGCTATCAAAATCTTACTCTTCCATCTTGTAGAAGTTGGTGAAAGATAAGATCCTTACCCTGCCACCTCCTAAACTAGTTAGAGAACCATACCCTAGTTGGTATGAAGAAAACACATACGGTCAGTACCATTGAGTTAACAGACATGATACCGAATGTTGCATGCACCTACATCATGAGATAGAGGAATACATTAAGGATGGTATATCCATCTTGATGGAAGTAAACAAAACATGAGCAAGTTAGTCGTGAAAGCTAACAGTGACTTGTAGATATACACGGACCCATTTACGTCACACTCTACCAACATGATTATCAATCCCTTAGATTCTATTTCTCATCTTGAGGTGTATGTTAACATGGTTACCATTACTCCCTCTCCTTGCCTTGCGACCAGTTCGCCAGATGCAATGTTTACTTTGCAAGACATGCCAGCAAATGGTAAGCCCTCTCTACTTTATATTCTTTCTCTCCTTAATGGAAAAATCATGACAGGATCCTTAGTCAACCCCGCAAGTAGAGTGAACATCATAACGGAGGAGACATTCCTCTTGAACTCCCTAGAAAGGGAGGAATACAAAAAACCAAAATCCATCATCTATACGCATGATGGAATTTCTGTTAAACCTTATGGATCGATAATGTTGTCCGTCTTGGTTGGACCCAGGAATGTAGACACGGTCTTCAATGTTATTCCTGAGTCAGACCTATTTAGAGTGAAGCTAGGTATACCTTGGCTAGCTTCCATAAATGGGATCGCCTCTGTAATTCATAATTACCTTAAGTTTTCCCATGAAGGTGTCATGCACGTAGTACATGACATTGGATATCAGCTAGTGGTATCTCATGGACGATACTCATTGGGTCAATTTTGGCTCACTCTCATCGGTCTTCTCCCACAAAGGATGAACCTGCTTCACAAGAACTATGTGAAGTATAAGACTAGACGCAAAGGACAGCCAAAGTTGACCCTTCCTATAGCGGAGCTGCCGGATGCCTCCTCTTCCCGAAATGGAAAGGAGAAGCTCGATCCCTCTCGGGTAGACTCGTCTACTCCCCTTTCTTGGGAGTAGTATTGAATGAACAAGCTCGGGTTCTACCCATTGAGTTTGATGATGCCTCCTTGGAAAAATCCCAAGGTCAGGATATCGAACCTCCCTAACCGGTCCCCAAGACCCTGGTACTATTTGTACAGAAAAAAGAAAGGCTCATAGAGATAATTTTCCCCTCAACCTCTTCCTATTCCCCCGAATAGAAGAGGATCCACCTCTAAGGTCATACAGTCGATTCTTCCCACTGTTTATGAATTTTCCCCCTCTTCACCCATTCAAGAGTTTGTCCTTTCATTGGAAGCAATTGTGGAGGACACTCCCATGGCTGATCAAAATCCTTCCTTCCCTTCGTAGATCCTAGCTAGCAGTTTAAAGAGCCATAGAAACTACCTTGCATGTGAGAACAAGCATCAGTGAAACACCCTCCTAGTTGAGCAAGCCTCTTCACATAAGAAGGAGGAGGATAAGACTGCACCTCCTACTATGTCCTCCTCTTTCTCTCCTTCCATCTTTGAATCTCTTCTGTCTCTCGTTGTGAGCACACATGTGCCTAGAATGGTGCAAGTGTTCATCGCTCCTTTGGTAGAGCTTCCTTTGTTGACTTCTATCTTGGATATCTCACCTTTCCCAAAACCTATGGATATGGTTAATACTTCAGTTGTATCCACTGCAGTTCTATCCTCTTTCATCCACCTTGCTTCATATGTGGGGAGTTCAACTCCTCTGATAAAAAATAAGGTAGAGCATGGTCCCTCCAGCAATGGAGGGCGTAAGAAGATCCCACCTTCTCTAAAAGGTGGCCCTAAGTTGACTTGTTTTGTCCTAGTAGCAGAACCAGTCTCGGCCTCCCCCAAGTTTTTCACCTCTCCCGACTGTCTCGATGAGCCTAGCAATGAACCTCAGGTGCAAAATCCTTCGTTAGTTGAGGTGAAACATGACACTCCCATCAAGTGTATGTTTAACTCACTGGATGAAGTTTGGACCTTTTCAGTGATCTGTGCAAGGTTGGTGACCTTGGACCCACAAGATTTGAGCAATGAAGACCTCACAGGTCCCTCTACCTTGGCCCTTGTTGCAGGAGGATCAAAAGCTCCTCCCCTCAACATTACACCACTATAGGCTCATCATCCTTCCCCCTACAATGATCTAGAGTGGGAATCCACTGACCACTTGGTTCACCAGTGTTAGGTGGAGACCCTCTTCTTGATCTTTAGATTAGTTGTGTGTGTTTTGTGACTTTTTCCCCTGTGATCGTGTTGCATGTTCCTGGATGACCCTCATCACTTATGTTGGTGGTTAGATAGAGACATGGTGTTTGTGTTGAAAACATTCTTCTATATGTATCTGTATTCTTCCATATTTTTTTATTGACTTTCGGTAAATTGGGGAAAATGCAAAGCATCGGGATCATTTAGGCCTCCTTCCATGTTGACCCATTTTTTAATTTTTTTACCTTGTCTTTTGTACATTCTTCCTGATCTAGTTGGGGATTGATGATCTTTCACCTCTTGCCATAGTTACCTAATATATATCAATAAAGGTAGATCTGACCCCACAAAACTAGATCCCCTATGCCCTTTGTGTGTGATCTATTTTCTTTTACTTTTCTCTTTATATTTCTCTCTTCTTTGCTTGATTTGTCCCTCTTATGTGTGACAACGCCACTTCTACACAACTTGGCCTTCGAAAAATGCATTCATTGCCAAATGAATCTTTTCTCGAAGATCCTTTACATACTCCTTCTTTAGAATTGCATCATCAACTTGAAATCCTAACAAAACATGTTTCCTTCATCATGGGATTGTAAAGAAAGGACTTGGAAACCCTCCTTCGAAATGGGAATGGTCTTAGTCTTCCCCTCACATGAGAGCATCTCCCTCCTTTCGAATTCCTTGATGAAGTGAACATATTTCAAAAGGATTTATTGGTGATGAATTTCTTTGAGAAGGAAGATAGTAGCTTTTGAACAGTGTTTCCTTGGAGTGGACCCCTCCTTTTCACTCCGGGTTCCCAAGGGACCCCTTGAAAAACTCTTAACAAGTTCTATGGTGTCTAGCTTGGGGGTAGCCTGACTAGACTGGCTTCACACCTTGGCGTCTAGTCTGGGGGTAGCGCGACTAGACTATCAACACATCCTTACATCTAGTTTGGGGGTAGTCTGACTAGACTTCACTTTTCAAACAGGGCATCCCTTGAGTGGACCCTCCTTCCTTTTGAAGGGTTCTCGAGGGAGCCCTTTGAAAGTCTTACAACTTAGTGGTGGTTTCCATGATTGTCCATCCACTGGCTTGCGTAGTCACTTCTTGATGTGTTCTATATGCAAGTAAACATGTCAGCCCCCTCTAACTCTACGGAGTCCCCTCTACTCAGTCACCCTCATGTGAGAGTTCTTGGGGGATACCTTCCTTGCAGGTATGCAGGTTTGTAAGGTGCCTTTCCTGGTTTCCTCCATGTGAGAGTTCTAGGGGGATACCTTCCTTGTGGGACTATGGGTCTGTAAGGTACTTTTCTTGGTTTCCTTCATATGGGAGTTCTTGAAGGATACCCCCCTTGTAGGACCGTGAACCTGTGAGGCACTTTTTCACTTCAGCTTTGTAGTTCCGTAGAACTATGAAGTCCTTTCCTTCACTTCTGAGTTCACCAGACCATGCTCCACATCGGTTCAAGTATACATCTCTTACTCTATTAATTTCTTACTACTCTACTTTACCAAAGCGCTCATCAGTACTCGTGCTCGATAAAGTGGGGAAAAAAATGTATGAGTCTCAATTTGCACCCCTAACACAAATTCCCTTTTACCCCCTTAAACTTTAAAAAACCTAAGGCAGAGGCTTAATTCAACTTAAGTCCACTATCCATATCACACTTGGTGCCCTGTTTGTGTGTCGGTGGATAAATTTCTATCGGGGATTCCCACATAGCACAAAGACATCTGTGTGGTACGCTTATGTCCCTGGAAGATTCCTATGACTAGAGTTTGTAGAGATGTTACACTCTCGATTGGGAGTCGAAGTGTAATTCTCCTCTTTGGTAGGTTGACCCGAATATGGCCTTTTTTCATCCTTTCCTTCATCTTCTTGACAATTCCATCCATTCTCAAGTTTGGACAAACTTTTGCGAGACCTTGAGTTCATCACTTCACATTTTCTCCTCTCTCAAACACCCATTCAAGCTTTGTAGCAGCAGTTTTCACTCCATTGGAGCAAATCTACCACGTTGTCACTCCGACAATGTGAGCATAGGAAAAATTCCATTGCAATAGAGGCTTGAGTTCCTCTCATTCACTCCTCTAGAATCCTTGAGTGCTTTGGATGAAGGTGGCAAGCTCCTCTCATCTCCTCTATCATATTTGATTGAGTAAGCACTTACTATTTTGTAGTGTTTCTTGTATACGTAGCTTGTATTCTTTATTTATCTTTATTCCTATAATTGCAAACTTGGCTATCTGTGGAGGTGGAAACACCAAAATTAGGGTCTGATTGAGATAGGCACCTAAACAACCCCAACATCCTTTTCTATGTGTAGGTCGAGAGATCTTGGAGCAAGCTGGTGAGAAGATTGTTGTGCGAAATCATCTTTGTCACCCTTGAGGTAATATATTTACTTTATCATGTTAATCTATGCATTTTGTACTTCTTGATCTTATTTTGTCATTGTAGAAGCTTCTAAACTAGGCAGTTAGTCTACCTTTTAGAGTTTAGCCTTGTCTCCCTAGTTTACTAGCCGTACGGATGCCAATGGACTTGTGAAATGCCAGTGTGTCACACTGTCATCCTAGAACTAGGCTTCTATCCTCAGAAAAATAGCTATCTGAGATGCAGAGTTAACTCTAGAAAGGGACTCGTTGAGTCTCCCTTCAGCACTTAGGATTGCAGAGTGATCGAAGGACACATAGTCCTCATCATTCTCATGCCTTCTATCCTAACCATCCTTTAAACTAAGGTAATTTAGGTTAGCCTTTCCACTCTTTTCCTTTCATGACCTGTGGCCTTGCAGTGGTTGGTCCCCCTCTCTTACAAAAACAACCATTGTAGAATAGACTCCCCAACTAGTAGTTCAATTCCTGACAGGTCCATGATCCTATATGTACAACCATCCAACAACAATCCTTTCATTCAAAGAACTCATATCTAAGACAAAAAAAAAGTAGGAATTATGCAATTGAAGCAAGTAAGCCACACCATCCCACTTCCCTCTCCAATTCTATAGGAGGATTCACTAAGAGAACCCTATCCAGAATAGAAAATACTCTCTAAACCACCCAAAATATACCTCAATAGGAGTGAATTCCACCTCAAAAGGAGTTGAAGAGGAAAGGACCAACTAAAAGAGTAAGAGTACCTGACCAAACCCTCAGAATCCTCAGCCACCATGATAGGAGAGGTCTCCACCATGATAGGATAAGTCTCCATCTCCATAGGAGACACATTCTCCAAAGTAGAGAAGTAATCCCATACTCTAGTGGAGAGAACAATTCTAGAAACCATAGGAAAGTGAAGCATCCAAACTTTAGGGTACAACCCTTCTAGCAAAAAAATGCACGAGACATTGGAGATCACCACACATTTGAAGATCATCAATGAATAGGCCACCAAAAGATAAAGTAGGCCAATAAGGTTCAACTTAATCAAAATAAATTCAAAGAAATCACTGTCACTATCCAAAAAATCCACAGTCTCATACATAAAAATTCAAGAAAACCCACAACCCTAGACCTCTGGGGTCAGAGAAGCATAACTGCAAACAACATAGGAGCAGTAATAAAAAACCACAGAAAAACCAAGGTTGAAGGCAATAAAGTTACGAACCATCAACAAGGAAATAAGGTAGGGACCCCTCCTTGAGAGCGCACCAAGAGTAACTTTGGAACTAACCAAAGGGTGGACTAACTAAATGCACATACCAAACAAAGATATGCAGAACCAAGAAAACTAGAAACTCACTAATCTCATGTCCAAACATGAGGAGATCCCACCAAGCACAAACAAAACCAAGAAAAATAGAGAGACCACAACAACCAAAAAGGAAGTAGGGTCCACACCATAAGAATAAGAATCTAACCCACACCCAGACCACCCTCCAAGGACAAAAACAAGCCCACACACAAGCTCAGGAAGTTGAGAAAAATCCTAGTTGTAGTGCAATAGGAAACCCAAAAACACCCAGCTACAAACGGGGCAAGCACCGAGCAAAACAAACTTACCTCCACTAAAGGAAACAAAAAAGCTCCTAATCATAGTAGGGACAAGAACCAATAATAGAAAACAAAGGAGAAGTGAGCACACATAGGCGCAAGTCACCACCTACCCAAACAAAGGAGGGAGAAACCACAAAGCAACAAATTCTTCATCAACCAAAATGAAACCAATGAAACCAAGCCCAACACCAACGAAGAACATGAGAAAATCATGGCCCATTCTAAGGAGATAGAAGCTTAAAAGCTCACTAGAAGGGAAAAGGCACTTGGAGGGTCCACAAACACTGAAGGAAAAACTTATGTCGAAAGAGTGGAGACCACCTCTACCAAAGTGACCTAGAAAGAGAGGCGCCAAAGGGTCTGAAGCCAACAAACCACCAGACAACATGTAAAAATATTGGTTCATTAGCATAGGCATCATAGCCTTAATCTCAACAACACCTTCCAATGCAAGCCCAATAGTAGTGGAGCTAATCCATTGATGCATGCAGGTAGAAGAAACAGAGGAGGTCAAGTCCCCACTTGACCCAACTTCAAAAACTACCAAATCATTCCCTCACAAGCTCAAGTAGCAAAACCAAATAGAGGCAGAAAAGATTGACTCATAAAAACCTTGCACATCAAGAGCAAGAACATTACTCACATATCATAGGAGAAGCCAAAAGGACCTCCCCCAATCATTTTCTAGGTATAAGCACAACCAAAGCTCATCATCATCCTCTGAATCTCCTCCACCATTGCCCTCTCCTTCAGAAAATTTCAAAAAAATAGACGCGCTTCCTTTCTTACTCACCATCCTTCTCATTCTTCTCACAAATTGTTATGAAAAATATTAGTAAAATACTGAGGTCAATAAGAAAATGAAAAATTAAAAGGTCAAGTTAGTTAGAATAAGCAACATATAGAATAAAAAGGGGAACACAATAAATTAAAGATAATTTAATTAATTACAAGCATGAGAGATAAATAATTAAATAATAATTATTTAATGAAATTAAAAAAGTGAGAAATGATGAATTACAAGAGATAATAACCTAAATAATGATTTAATTAATTATATAATAAATGGTCAATTTTGGGGTGTTTGTATTTTTAGCCTTTTTCATACAATGTTCTGACTAATTTAGAAGTTGTCCATCATGTAAAAGAAAAGAAAAATTATGCCTCAATCAAGTGGAAGGAGTGATATTAGAAAGGTGGTGTAGATATGTTTAACTACAACTATTTGATTAATTTTCTTTCTAAGATATTCTTTGACTAGGTGGTGTGGATATATTTTTCTCAACAAAGCTAAATAAAGAAAGAATAATAATCAATTTTTTGTAGGTTTTATAGTCAAAAGCTTGTTATTTTCCACTAGTTTAATAGGAACTAAATTATATTAGTGGGTTAATTAACTTTCTTTTTATGTTTTTGGAAATTTTATTTGATGTATGCTCTCCCCTTGTTCCTAGTAATAACTCAGTGATTAAAATTAACACTCTCCTTTTTCTTCTTTAGATTAGAACCAATGAGTGTCAATTGTGTGTATGATCTCCTCATGTACTTCATGCAACCTTGGGTGTAAAAACACACTTGGAATTTCCTTTCTTATTAGGAGATATACTTGTGGATTTCATCACCCAAAGGGATGACCTCAATCATTTTTTTGAGTGGGGTATATAAATAGGTAAAATGAAGGTTGTACACTAATATAGTTGTATCATAATTAGTGAATCATTAGGGCCCAATGATTCAAGATACAAGGTGAAGGGCTTGTCCAAGTGGTTTTATTTGTTCCCATGCTTTCTTTAGGCTAGTGTTCATGAATTTCCCCTAGTGAGTAGTGATAAATTGAAGAAACCCCATTGAAAAAAAATATAATCCTTGAAAATAATTTATTTTTTACAAAAAAATATGAATTTTTATTGGAAAATATTTCTATTTTTGAAAAAATACATTAATTTTATTGGTTTTTTTTTATATAACTAGAAATTTATGGATAGGAGATGAAGGGAGAAGCATGTGAGGGTTTTGGTTGCCTTCTAGTGGATGAGTGGGGGACGCCAAGCCCTCCACCATGGAATTTTTTGTATCCAGTGGTCTTTTACATCCCTTCTTTATTCATATTTACTATCATTCAATGTGGTGTAGTGTGTATATGCTATTCAACCACAAAATTTCTATTTTGGGTTAAAGGAGGGGTTCTCTTCCACTTCTAGGGTTTTTCACCTAGAAGGAAAGAGATTTTCCTTTGTGGAACATAAATCTTGTGATTCATTCAATGTTAGGAATTGAAGTGTGATTGAAATGCTTATTGTGAAGTATTCTAAATGTTGTAATCTTGTAAATGAAGCTAACTATTACATGCAAGCTAATAAAATCTACAATGTTTGAAAACACATAATGCTATGCAACAAAGATAAAATAAGGACTCTAGAAGGAAAAATAACAAAACATATTAAACAAGTGCACCTAGAAACTGATGAGGATCAAAGTAGAGATTGTTGAAGCCTCAGGAAATTTGGAAAATATGACTTTTGTACTAACTGCGACACTTATGCCAAGCTGGGCGACCTAGTCCTAGTTCTGGTAAACTATTTTGGGCTTTGTTCTAGCCAAATAGGTACTCAAATCTACAAAAATCTTTGACAAAAACCTCTTGCAGGACTAGGTTGCCACCATTGGTGACCTAGTCCCTTTCAAATTTTTAGGAAAACTGAAAGTGGAGTCAAAGGTCTATGGTTTGCACTATGCTTCTTCACTAAAATTCTCGCTTAGGTCTATAAAATCACCTACAAAATAAAATAAAATTGGTTTCTAATGTGGGGTTTTCCTTGGTCAAACCCCTAGTTTGTATTTAAACTTTGAAAGAGATAGAAAATCTGCATAAACCATATCCCTAAGTGTGTCTAGAACTAGGAAAATTTTAAATAAGACAAAACCCTATTTTATTGTGCTAGAATAAGATGCGTGCAAGAGATTTGAATGATGCAAGACTTCAATCCAAGATACCCTACAACATTAAAAATGATTTTAAATGAAATGTAAATGGGATAAAAACCTTAAGTCTGAAGATAGCGAGAAAATGGAAGATGGAATCACTTTAAAAACAATTCTTTAGGTTTGATTTGGTGGCTAGTTGCACCTCCTCAACCTAGATTTCTCCATGATTCTCCATAGGTATCCATGATTAGCCCTTTCCAATGTGAGATATTGAGTGTGAATTGACTTTGAAGACCTGCAAGAACTCTAGTTTATTGTCCTAAGATTCAACCTTGTTGCAGAAAGAGAGATGAATCTTCTTGTGGAAGATCCTTAATAGTTGATTCATGAGATGGCTTGTGAAAAATGAGTAACAAACTTTGAAAAATGACCTAAAAAAAAGTATTTATATAAAACAAAACCTAATTGTTGGTAATTTTGACCTAAGAGGCTGACACGCATCAAGAATTTTTAGCAAGATAGACATTTTCCCGCTCAAAAATGCAAAAATCTCTAAAAAGGACTTGGTCACCAACTTGGGTGACTAGTCCAACCAAGGGGTTTTTATGTGGGATAGATGATATTTGAATAATTTTGATGTTGTTTTTTGGGGGTTGTATAATTCCTTAGGTAAAATAGGCCTCAAGTTCAAAAATAAAGATTCTTAGGGGCCTATAAATGTTGTTTTAGGAGGGTGATTGATGTGAGGGTACCTAAAGTAGGACCAAAATAGGCACAAAATTTTCCTTTTCTTCAAATGTATAAAACTTTTGGCAACACATTTAGCCCCCACTTTAGTGACCATATGACTCTACATGCATATGTAAGCTAAAGGACTCAAAACAATGCATTTTTTTATAAAAGGATACTCATTCAATGGTGGGAGAATAAAGCCCCCAGTGTAGTTGTGTGCAAAACCACAACGTTAGGAACCGCATCCTGTAACACAAATTTGTGAATAGTCCAAAAATTCTCTTATCTAATTCCTAGAAATACAATTCGAGGGTAAATGTATGCCCCCCTTGATTCAACTTGCTTTATGGAGGTGGAATCAAGGTAGCAATCTAGTCGCATCGAACGAGGACACACATATTGAAGGGAATTTCCAAGTACCATGCTATGTAATGATAGGTGAGTGATGATGTATGGTGTGGAAAGATGATTCTGACGCAACAAACGACATCAAAAATAGAGTTCACTAGCACCTGGTATGTTGTTTTGAATGAAAAGAACACTAATAGGTCTAAAATAATAAAAGTATGAATGTGTTTACATGAAAATGATAAAGAGTAAAAAGAATGGAAATGCGGTAAATTAACACTTGTTCATTTACCTTATTGTAGCTTGAGAGTGAAGAGGAGATAGTGAAAGATGTTGAGCACACTTGATTTCAAACCTATGAGATTTAAAGCGTTACAAGACCAGGTGGCCTACGGTGAGCAGCGACATCATGAGGTGAGTCAATTATTGTACCTTTTATTTGTGAATTTTTAATTATGGGATTATTTATATGCATATTTAAGTTAATTTAGGATCCTAGAAAAAAAGTTCGCAAAGTGTCCCTTTTTTTTTGCAAAGTGTCCCTTTTGTTTGCAAAGTGTCCCTTTTGTTCGCAAAGTGTCCCTTTTTTTTCGCAAAGTGTCACTTTTGTTCGTAAAGTGTCCTATTTATTCCTGAAGTGTCCCAAAAGGGTTATAAAGTGTCTAAGGCCTTAGAGAAAGCACATTAGAACAACAGTGGCATACTGAAATGATGAATTAGAGTAGAATTGAAGATAGTAGATGATTTAGAGAGAAGATTTTGATGTTTTTGATAGGTACCCACCCGATGTCATCAACATCTTGGTGGGAGACAGTTGAGCTTTTTGAGAGACCTATCCCTTACTTTGTCAATGGTGGACACAAAGCACCTATAGGAGGTAGGTATTTATTGGGCATACCTCATGAACCCCATAAGGTACCATGATGTTATGTTGATGGAATAATGTGAATGTTGGAACACGGATATGTGCACCTTACAACTTCTGATAGGAGAGATGACCATTGCACTAGAGGATGTAAAATTGATACTCTAAGTCCCTATTCAAGGGGAGTGGTTGCACCTCAAAATGGGTTGTTCCTTCCACAAGAAGTGGGAAGACATGCAATATTTCCTTGACGGGCCAGTTCATGATGATAGGGTTGCAAGATGGATAGACCTAACACTGATACTATATTCACGAGCACCAGTGGTGAGGCAGATTATGATGCAGATTGTTGCACTAGTGCTCCTTCTAGATGGATGAGTAGCATACCTGTAGAGAAGGCTAGTACAATTGATATGGGGGATGGTGGAGCACAAGACAATGTATGTCTGGGGATGTTGCATCCTTGCAGACTTATACTATGATTTATGGTGGTTTGTATTATGAGATCTAGACAACATGGTTCATTGTACACTTTTGTAGGTGTGGTGCCATGAGCATATCACTTGCACTAGGCCGACTAGCTTCCCATTTCTAATAGAAGTAGGGTATCCTCGAGCCTTTGGCTATCCTCTTTGATGATTATGATAGTATGGGGATTTACACTTTTGGAGAGTTCAATTCGACCAACTAGAGGAGGATGAGATCTTGTGCAGACCTTATCAACTTGTACTATAGTGGTCGGACCATACGAGATAGATGACGAGAATATAGTTGGATAGATTTTTGGTTGGCTAACATGATCACATAGTGCATCCCTTCTACTATGATCAAGTCATGAGATAGTTCAAACAGATTCAAAGACCACCCTAGGAATGCTCATCTTTTAGGAGGTTACTTTGAGTGCTCGAAGGCCTGGTGATACAACACAGTTTACTTTAGAGGATGTTGTCAATTTAGTGACTTTGATGATTCCGATAACAATCAACCGCTAGTCTTCGATGTAGATGACATCAGTGCCACATGGGATCATGAGGATTGGTGGATAACATCATGACCAACTCATGTTTCTTCGAGTGATGATCCAGTAGCGAATGTAGGACTAGTATCGGATGAGGGGGATGAGAGAGAGGATAGAGCCGAGGAGATATACTATAGGGCTTCAAACATATTTACTAACATTATTGATGAGGAGTATGGTGATGATGCAGATCCAAATTATGATGGATAGAAGGGAGAGGAGGAGGATTGGGAGGAGCATCAGGAGGAGGATCAAGAGGAGGATGGGGATGAGGAGACACCCTTGAGTGAGAGTGATGAGGTAGTAGTTCAGGGTTGATATGATTGGGGAGAGACCTCACCCATCCATATGACTATACACTGAGTAGTAGCAATAGCAATAGGCATCAAAACTCACAGCCGAGGAGAGGCTAGCACAACATCCATGCCCCGTGCATAGGATGAGGTTGATATTGCTCATCCTAATAGAGATATAGGTTATGATATTTAGATTTGATGCATGTATTTTATTCTTTGATGTCCGATTTGATGCATATATATATATATCATGATGTGTATTGATTGCATTTTGTTTCTATATTGCATGGCCCATAAAGGATTGGCAAGGTCTCTATCGTCAGGTGGCTATAGAGATAGTGGCAACATATTTCGATGAGGAGGATATGGACTCGGATTATGTGTGCCCATCTATTATGGAGTGAGATCGAGAGTCGTTGAGACCCTTCACGAGACTACAAGAAGTCTATGAGGGATTGAAGAGACAAATACTTCAAGCTAGGACGACATCATAGGAATAGTCATCTCAAGCTTCGATAGAGGTGGAGAGACTAGAGAGAGAGGTGGCATGGTTATAGGTAAAGAGGGATCAAATAGTAGGAGAGCATCGAGTGGCACTTGCGTGGATGGAGGTAATGGATTTTGCTATCAGATTTAGCAGATCATGATCACTATCACGCACGACCATCTCTAGATGTCCTACTACTAATATAGTGCGAGTACCAAATCTTGATGGATCTAGTAATCATAGTCCTTAGTGACATTGTATATTAATATGACATGTATAGAAGTTTTTTTGATATATATACACATGTATTTTGATGTTATATGTTGTGATTTAATGTATGAATGCTAAATAACAATGTGATTAATTAAAAAGGATTACTTAATTAATGTCTACATGGTTTAACAAAGCTTTATGTGATTTAAATAAAAACATGATAAAGCTTTCATGAAATACATCATAAATGGGTAAGTGCACCAATTTGTGACACAATTTAGGTGCCAAATTGAAAAAACGATAAAAAAAACCCTGAAATAAGACCTTTGGCGCACGGAAAATGACTAAAAAGCCATTTGGCACACACTAAATGTCTTTTTAGACATAAAAAAAAATCAGGTTTCAAACCCTCATTCTGCCTTCAACTTGTGGATTGAGGAAGAGGATTTCAGGTCTGCAACTCACGCTCGCCAAATCTCCTACATTGTTTGCATCCTTAGCTTGCCATTTTCCATGAGGATACCACCAATACGTCGGAGAGGTTGAAGATTGCAAAGAGGTGTGTATTTTTATTCTATTTATTTTGAATTTGATTTGGAATGCAAATTTAAATAGATTTTTATAATAAAAATTTGTTCTAATTCTCAGGGAATGAATCTCCACCTCAAAACATTGAGAATTCACAATCACCCCCTCATGAAAAGCCTCCTATATAAGCACAACCCGAAAAACCCTCCATCAATTCATAGGAATCCTCAAGGAACACAAGAAAATATTCAAAATCAAATTGAAAACAATAAAAGAGACATTCAACAATTAATTGCAAGATTAACCGAGCATGCCGAAACCCACCCTTATAGGAGAGGGATTGTTGAATCATTGAAGTCAATTTTAACTCATGTAGGAGAAATGAGCGAGCAAATGATTTTTTGGTCAACTAAGAGGCATGAGATGAGACAATTTTATGCTAATGGTTTGTCATATGCAGATGTCAAAAAATGAAAAATTAGCAAAGCCGATTTGTGTGCCCTATTTAAAGACCCAAAAACAAATGAACCTTTGTCCCATGCATGCAGAAGGTTCCCCGTCCATTGGTGCCACCATGAGTTAATTAAAAAAAAAAATTGGGAGTGGTGGTGGATGGTATTTGACCAACCTCCATGCAATAACCATGAGGTGCCGCAATACTTTTAGAGGAAACTCTATTGCGAATTTTTCCTCAATAAAATGCCAAACTATTTTGACATCTTAGACTGTCAAGGTAGAGGTGGGGTCTCCACAGACGATAGACCTATTGCATGATGTAATCCATAGTTGGAATCAAGAGCCTTAGGCAAACCCATGGTCAAGCATGTTGTTGTTCCTTCCATTGTTAAGGACAGTGTAGAGGTGGACACGATGAAGTGTATTGGCTCACTCACCCAGACCATTTTACAGTGTGCGAGTCCTCTAGTACAACCTGGTGTGGAGGAGATGTGTAGGCCCCGAGCTCCACCCCACCATTATGGCACTTGTGGTGCTATTTTCACGTACGATTATCAAGGTGCTTGTGATGCAACTACACAACCTACATCAGTTGCAGAGGCGATGAATTTCACAGATGATATTCTGAATGATACATTTGGCATTAACACTCAGGTAAAATTTAGCAAGTTATTTTAATATTGTTTATTAAAATATATTTTGAAATTTAAGAATAACTAAATTAGTAAAATTTTGATATGATGAATTTCAAGGTCACATTGTTCATGAGGGATGCTCTATTACTATAGCCCCTTATACATTCTCAACAATGAGTCCACATGTATGCAACTAGTATTAAAGATATTATTATTGTATTTGAACAGTTGAATGTTATATTTGAATGTTTGTCTCATAACATGCTTCAGATTTCAAGCAGTTTCCTAGTGCACCTTCTTCCTCCACAGCTCATGATTCATATCCTCAAACAACATACACTCAGGTAGCCTTTATTCATTAATGGTTTTGTAAATCTATGTTAGCTAGTTTTCGTAATTTTGCGTATATACAAATCTACAAAAATGATGAGAAACAAAAACATTGCATTCAAGTATTCCTTGATCGTGTCACATTATGTTCTCCTATATGAACATGATACTTGAGATATTGTTTCATTTGCAGATGTTGATAAGAGATATCCCTAGTGATTTTGGTGGCATGATGGACCATGGAGTTGCTGCAGCAACAGCCAGTTGTAATCCATTGAGAGAGGTATGGAATAGATTAGTCGATTTGACATTATATTTGCTCTTTTATGGTCTATTATAGAAAATTTTCACGATAATTTTATGTAGTTTAATTTCTATCTTCATGGTTGCTATAGGTGGTTGTCACTCCAAATCATGGATGTGGTGATTGTCTAAGTGTGCATGATGTCTATATCTATGCGGTAAGTGATTATATATTTTGTTATATGCCATTCCACAATTCAATTTCTATGTTTTAACATCTTTACTTTTAATTGTATCAGTTGAAGGTCCATAATGAAGAGAGGAGTAGCGAGCATGTTCGAAAGACAAGAGAAGCAACAGTCACTCCATCCAACCATATTTCAAAGGTAGCACGAGCTCTATTTCCTTCCCCTAGAAGGAAATGACTATGTATTAGTGTTGTTTGTTGTATGCCTATGTGGCATTTTGGAACATATTTTTTGTACTAGTGATATATATACGTGATATTTTATGTCCATATGGCTCCTTTGTACTAAGCCTATATAGTGTTTTTGGATATATTTATATACTTTTATCAATATATATCATTGTATAGCCTTTTGGATTTTTATTAAAGAAACTCTTTTTTTGCTACTGCCATTCTTGAATGATGTTATCATGCATATCGTGTAAGTTGTATGCTTGAATGTTGTAGGAATGGATTTTGTTTACATCTAATTCTTAATTAATTACTGTCGAGTGCTCAATAAGCCCCATCTACAATGTATTGTATAAATAAGCTCCATTTGTGGTGCTTTGTATCCTTTGGAATGCTTCAATTACTTGTGCCTCCCTGATGTAGAGGCAAGGAGGCTCAAACCCAATTAGTTTGACAACCTGCCTTCAAGGGGCTCCTAACAAGATTAATACAACCTATTTTGAGCAATCTACACAACCTCAAAGCCCCATCAAACCAAACTCTTCATTCAACACCTTACCCAACAATCCACCCTTGTAGCACTCAAAACCCGGTGCAAGCCTAATTTATCCCAACCTTTCCAAAACACCTAACCATTTAAAGGTGGATTAAGATACCCTTTTCAGGATTACACAACATATGTCAAAACCAATAGTAACTCTTTTGGGCCAACATGAACTTTCAATACACCTCCCTCGCTCCAGGCTTCACAATTAGGCCTAATTTCCAAAAGAACCCCCTCACAAACTCACCTCCAAACCAAGGAAACTTGAAACAATTTTAGGGATTCTCCCATTTTAAGAGCCCCAAGAACTTTTTCTATTCCTCTACTCACAAACCCTCCTAAACCTTCACAAAAACAAGGGTTTTAAATAAACTCATAACTCCAAACCTCTCCCAATCCTTCCAAATGTCCAAAAACCCAAAAATACCTTTGCCCTAACTTAAAAGACACTCAAAATCCCATTCCTTTCAGTATTTTTCAGATTCACTACTTGAGTTCCTTACTTTCATGGTGGAAACACCCCTAAATAGCATTAGAACTTCACACCCCACTGAGTTTATTCATTATCTCAGCCTCCAAAGTATTCATACACCAAACTAATCATGGTGCAGGCCAATCCACCAAGCCATAAGGTCATAACAATAGGTGGATTGGCTAATGTGTCATGGTGTTGCCCTCAAAACCCCTAACATAGATAACAGAGCAGTAACCAATTTTGTTGATCCCACACACGCCAACGATGGATTTAAACCTTCAGAATAGATGCAAAGAGAGTAAACACATATTCAATCAAGTCTTCAAAGCCTCAAGTCATGATAGACTTGTATGGGCCTGTGCAAGGCAAAGAAAATTTAGGAAAACAAAGAAAACCAGTGATCAATGTTTTCAAAAGTATATTTTCTTATTAGAAAATAAACAAAATCAACCCTCAACTTGGGGTATTACATCAATATATCTTGATACCACCTTCCAACTACCCCTTGATCCGATCAACCACCTTTAGTTAGACTTCTAAGATGGCAATTTGCCAATTTTTCTCTTAATTACCATTCATTCACAACTTGATTTTGCAAATACCACCTCACTGAACTATTAAGCCTTCTAAATATAATTTCAAGGTATTTCCATAGCATATAGAGATATAGAGAGCAAATAAAATAAATATTTTAGCTAATGATTTGTAAAAAATGGATTTTTGTAGTTTATATTCATGTTGTTGATTACATTGCATTGCACATCTTTCAAAGTCAAAGAATTCCTTAACTTTGCATAACTAATAAGTAGATGCTAATAGATGCAAATAATTTAATTACAATATAGTTTGTACAAAGTCAACCTAAGAAGTTATGCAATTTATTCACATTGCATAACTAATGACTAGGAGCAGCTGCCATGAGATAAAAACTATCTTTTTTGAAATCGAAAGGCATTTCCATAGCATAGAGATAAAGAGAGAAAATAAAATAAAGAGTTTAACTAAAGAAATGTAGAAAATAGATTTTTGAATTTTATATTCATGCATTGCACATCTTTCAAATTCAAAGCATCACTTCACATTGCATAATGAATAACTAGATGATGATAGATGACAAAATTTCAATTACAATATAGCTTTTAACAAAGTCAACCTAAGCAGTTATGCAATTACTTCACATTGCATAGCTAATAACTAGGAGCACCTACCAATTGCTTTAGCTTGTCATGGAATTCCATGAGACCACATTTTGTTGAGGCATTTTTTCAAATAGTTCATTCCCTTGTTTATGCTACGACATTTTTCATATATGTCTACCAAAGCATTTTATCAAATAGTTCATTGTCTTGTTGCTATGGATGCTTGTAAAAAATCTATCAAAGCATAATAGTAAGCAATAGCATAGACAAGGCATTGATCTTTTTGAAAAAATGCCTCAAAGAAAAGTGGTCTCATGGTGATGGAATGCCATGATAGGCCATAGACAAGGCAGTGAACTGTTTGAAAAGATGCCTCAAAGAAATGTCGTCTCATGGTGATGGAATGCCATGATGAATGCCTATGGTGATGGACTGTCATGGCATTCCATCACCATGAGAACACATTTCTTTGAGGCATCTTTTCAAATAGTTCATTGCCTAGTTCACTGCCTTACTGCTAGAGCTATGGCTAAAAGCCTAAAATAGGTGCTTTTGAACAATCTATGGATGCTTGGAAAAAATATGTCAAAGCATAATAGTAAGCAATAGCATAGACAAGGGAGTGAGTTGTTTGAAAAAATGCCTCAAAGAAATGTGGTTTCATGGTGATGGAAGGCCATGACAAGCCATAGACAAGGCAATGAACTATTTGAAAAAATGCCTCAAATAAATGCGGTCTCATGGTGATGGAATGCAATGACAATAATCACCATGAGACCACATTTCTTTCAGGAACTTTTTCAAACAATTCACTGCCTTGTCTATGCTACCATATTTTTCATACATGTCTACCAAAGAATTTTGTCAAATAGTTCACTTTCTTGCTACTATGGCTAAAAGTCTAAAACAAGTTCTTTCAAACAAGCTATGGATGATTGGGAAAAATCTATTGAAGCATAATAGTAAGCAATAGCATAGAAAAAGGAGTGAACTGCTTGAAAAAATGCCTCGAAGAAATGCGGTCTCATGGTGATGGAAATGCCATTACGAATGCCTATGGCTATGGATTGTCATTGCATTCCATCACCATGAGACCACATTTCTTTGAGGCATTTTTTCAAACAGTTCATTGCCTTTTCTATGCTACGACATTTTTCATACATGTCTACCAAAGCATTTTATCAAAAAGTTAAGTGCCTTGTTGCTATAGCTAAAATCCTAAAATAGGTGCTTTCGAACAAGCTATGGATGCTTGTAAAAATTATATCAAAGCATAATAGTAAGAAACAAGCTATGGTATCATTTTTTTTTTCACATGAAAATTAGCACGATTTTATTCGCATTTTTTTGCAGGTTTTAAAAGCAATTTTTGACGATTTTTCAGTTTTTTCCGAGCAAACGAGAAGTTTCTAAGTGTCACGGTGTCTGAGTAATAGCATGCTGAGGTTTGTAACGATTTTTCACTTTGGATCCTTAAGGGATCGATCTGGTTGAACATAGCTTGGAGCGATTCTGCGTGTTTGGGTATAAAAGAGGACCATGCCTAGCATAAACATACCTATTTGGATGTATTCGAATAGTTTGTTTGGACACATTAGCTGCAAAACGAAACTTGCACCACTTTGCAACTTTCAACTACTTGCATTTGACAACTTTTTCCCCGAGTGAAAATTTGCCACCACAGGAAAATTCCTTTGAGATAGTGAAAACCGAGCGAGGTTATTGTAGAAGGGCCCAACTTGATTCCATAGGATCAGACGAGAAGTTTCTAAGTGTCACAGTGTCTGAGTAATAGCATGTTGAAGTTAACAGCCATTTTGCACTTTGAACCCTTAAGGGATCGATCTGGTTGAACATAGCTCAGAGCGATTCTGCATGTTTCGGTGCAAAAGAGGACCATGCCTAGCATAAATGTACCCACCCAGACGTGTTCGAATAGTTTGTTTGGTCACACGAGCTGCAGAACAAAAGTTGCACCACTTTGCAACTTTCAACTACTTGCATTTGACAACTTTTTCCTCGAGTGAAAATTTGCCACCATAGGAAAATGCCTTTGAGATAGAAAAAATTGACAGATCTTACTGTAGATGGGTCCAACATGATCTTGTAGGATCAGACAATAATTTTCTAAGCATCACGGTGTCTAAGTAATAGCATGCTAAAGTTTGCAACCATTTTGCACTTTGGATCCTTAAGGGATCGATCTGGTTGAACGTAGCTCAAAGCGATTCCGCATGTTTGGGTGCAAAAGAGGACCATGCCTAGCATAAAAGTACCTATTTAGATGTGTTGGAATAGTTCATTTTGTCACACGAGCTTCAATATGAAATTTTCACTGCCTTTGCAACTTTCAACTACTTGCATTTGACAACTTTTTCCCTGAGTGAAAATTCGCCACCACAGGAAAATGCCTCTCAGATAGCAACAACCGAGAGAGGTTACTATAGAGGGGTCTAACATGATCTCGTATGTTCAAAAAAAGATTTCATAATCACCACGATTGGTGCAAGGGAACCTATACCTGGCAGAGAGAGGGAGATGGGCCTTGAAGGCTCAACAAATGAATTTGAAGATTCTTAAATTATATGCAACGAGGAAGTTGCAAAATATGCAAAAATGAGATGTAATGTCACAAGTTGTCCATTTTTCTTCCATGTTCGCAATATGATCGAGGTGCATAGGATATAATGTAGGTTTGGGGTTTTATGTTTTCCTTGAATAAGGTCTCAATGACCACTTGCAAATGTATTAGAGGGCCTAATAGATTAGTTAGGAGAAATTTATAAAGACAAGTTGTAAAGGGATGGTGATTAGGAGTAAGAATTGGAAAAATTGTTATCTTAGAGTCTAACTAAAGGGTGGTTATGGTAGTTGATAGACCCAAGGGGTAGTTTGAAGATGATATCTTGATATATTGTTGTAAGGTCTTAAAGTGGAGGTTGTTTTTCAGTTCTAAAGAAGAATTTGTCTTGAAGAAAACGCTGATCACTGGTTTTCATTGAATTTCTGAGTTTTTCTTCCTTACATAGGCCCGTACAGGTTGGAGATGTATTGAGACTGTGAGTGATTGTTAATACATGTATTTACTTTTCCTTAAAGTTTCTTTGGAGGCCTAGAATCCATCGTTCTCTGTGTGGGATCAACAAACTGTGCTGACTGTTCTATTTTTTGAGTGAAGGTTTGAGGGTCTTCCCATGATTCATTTGCCAATCCACCTACTCTATTGACTCTGTAGCTTAGTGGATTGTCCTATATTATGCCTAGGTAGATTATTAGGCACTTTGGAGGTTGACAAAATGAATAAACCTAGTGGGGTATGAAGTTCTAGTGTTGATCAGGGGTGTTTCCTCCATGAAAATGAGAAACCTAAGTGGTGAATCTGAAAATCAGTGAATTTATTTGGCATGTGAGGGTTTTTTGAGTTTGTGCAGGTGTTTTTTAGAGTGTTTGAGGGGTCTTTGAGACTGGTTAGCCTTGGAGTCATGAAAACCATTAAAACCCTTGTTTTTAGGAGTGCTTGAGAGGGTTTCTTGGAGCAGAGGGTTAGAGTCCCTGTAGATGCAATCCATTGTCAAAACCTGAGGTTTGGAACCATTACCTAAGACTTTCCAAGTTTTTTAGGTGAGTATCCATTGTTGGAAGGGTAGTTCCTTTGGAAAATAGGCCTAATTGTGAAGCCTAGAACGAGGTAGGTGTGCTGGAAATCCATATTGCTCCAAAAGAGTGGCCATTGATTCTTGGATATGTTGTGTAAACCTGAAAAGGGTATCTTAATCCACATTTTAATTGTCAGGTTTTTTGGCAATATTGAGTGAAAATTGGCCTAAACTGGTTTTGGAGTGCTACAAGGGTAGATTGGTGTGTAAGTTGCTAAATGGAGAACCTTGAGTGATTGGCCTCTGAAATTGTGTAGAAACCATTGTATTGACATAGGAAAGGATATTACCACCCCACCTCTACATCATAGTGGTATCAGAGCAAGGGATTAGGTCTTTTGCAAGATCAAGGTTGAAGTTTGTGTGCAGGAAGAAGAAGGCAATTGGAGGGAACAAAATGCCTCCTAAAAACATATTTTTTGCAAGGAAACTTGATAATAATGACAAGGATATAGAAACATTGAAGTGGGAAATGGCTGAAATAAAGGCTAAGGGAAGGACCCCTTTGGATGAAAGTGAGTCTGAAGAGGAAGAGACCTCTGGTGAAGAAGAGGAGATGGATCCAGATGATGTGAGAACACTGAAGCTTCTGAAAGCTATGAAGAAGGATGGGAATGGAAAAATGGATGTGCCTATGTATGGAGGAAAACTTGATAGTGAAGAGCTCTTGGATTGGATAGGGGCTTTGGAGAAGGGTATGTGCAAGATCATGATGGGCCAAAAAATGGCAATAAGAAAAAAATCATGTTTTGGATAGAATCAAAAACGCAGAAATGTCGAGTTGACTTTTCTAGGTTCGGGTGTCAATACATTTAGCCAAACCAAAGACCAAACCTAGTTTCTACAAATCGGATATCCGATTTGTGGAAACATTCTATAAAAAACAGTCGACTCTTATAACTTCATTTCTCACAGTTTGCATACGGGCGCACAAGGAAAAACTAAAATCTGATATTCGCTTCTATTAGATATCCAATTTCAAAGGTAATTATTTCATTTTTAAAATGTTGTAATCAATTTTTCAAGTAGATTCTCTTAATTTGAAGTAGTTTTTATGAAATTTTTATCAAAAATAGGGTTTTCTATTGATTTTTATCAAAAACTAGAGTTTACATTGAATTTTTATTAAAAATTGATGTTTCTAAATGGATTTTGATTAAAAACTAGTTTTTTTGATGTATTTTTATCAAAAATTAGATTTTGTTATGGATTTATGTGAAAAAGTAGGGTTTTTTTGGATTTTTATTAAAAACTAGGGTTTTTTTACAATAATTTCATTTATATTGTGTAATTTCAATTAGATTAATTAGTTTTTAACTTTAATTAGGTATTATGGCTAAGAATGAAAATCCACAAATGCCAAATGCTCCACCACCTCTGTAGCCACCAATTGAAGACTTAATTGGTGAAAAATTGGGGCAATTGAGGGGAATTTGTGAAGTTAATAAGACAATCCCTTGATTTAGAGATATGACAAACACATTGAATTAAATAATTAAAAATATAGAAACTCTCTCCACCCAACATAATTCCTTTCATTCATGGCGAGAAGACATGAGGGAATATTATGGATGTGGATTGTCTTACGATGATGTGAAAGATCTCCAAGTAACCAAAGCCCAAATAGCCTCTTTATTCATTGACCCTCGCACCGGTTTGCCAGTGAATGTTAATAAAAAAAAAATTTCTATAAAATGGTGCATGCATAGGGACATTGTAGCTAACTTTTGGGATCGTTGGTGTATGGTTTTTGATAAACCACCAAACAATAATTTCGATATACCATTTTACTTTATTAAAAACTTATACGCTGAGTTTGTGTTAGGGCATAATGTTAATTACTTTGACATTAAACCCTTGCAGGGCATTGGTGGAGGAATGCCCCAGGATAGACCAGGGGCAGTTAGGGTAGTCCCGCGCCCAAATTTTCCCCTTCCTCCCCTTCCTTCGCCACCTCCAATACATCATCCAGAGATTATCTAGGATGCAACTACACGGACTCTTCAGGCTATTCACTCTTTGAGTGGTCATCTGGTTTTGCATGCTTCTACAGTAGCTGAGCCACATTTTGGTGATGTTGGTGAAGGCTCGAGTGCTACTGCATCATCCTCCTCAGGTCCACATATTTGTGTGCCACATACTTGCACTATGTGCCGCAAGATATGTTTGGGTCCTCTTATACAGCCTGCTGAGAATCCCGTGGACACTTCTGATTATGACCTCCATGATTTGGACATTATAGATCAGTCGCAAGGGAGTCGAGCGCACCCTATAAAGTCCTCTCCTGCTAGAGAGGGGGATGCTGGAATAGTGACACAAGTAATATTTAAGTTGTAATTTCATAACTTGCATTTGTTTTTAAATGAATATTAATAAGAGATAGTATCAAGTACTAATATTTATTTACATGGTCTATTTAACAGTTGATGTCTAAGGAGGAGCTCACATGGGTGACTGATAGCACCCTTAGGGCCATTTCATTTGGCTTGGACACACATAGTATATATTTTTGCACTCACTCGTTTACATTTTATATTATATACTTGCTTGTCATTTGAATTGTCATTAATGAAATTATATAATAACTTATATGCTTATCTTATTTTCCTCTTGTAGGAAATACCTAGTGCGAGTGAGGTGTAGCCTTGTCTAGACTATGGAGGCGCAAAGTTAGATAAGGGGAAGGTAATTGAACTCAAATTGGATTGAATTAATATTTTTAAGATCTTATATTGATTATACATACATCGACATAGATTGGTAGTTTCATATGTACTTGTCAATTTTATGTGTAGGCAATTATGAGCTATACAAATTTGTTGACAAGTGACACACCGCCTAAAGGAGTAGGTATTGGAACACCTCAAGGAGTAGGTGTTGAAACACCTCAAGAAGGAGGTGTCGAAACACCTGAAGGAGATAAAGAAAAAGATCAACCTAAAGAGGTATGTGTTTATTTTATTTTGTGTTTGATAAATATGTTCCTATTACCAATAATCGTATGCTAACTTGGATCATTTTTTTTGTTTTTGTTCACATATATAGATTGGCATTTCAAATTTTGGTTAGGTATATTCTAGGACTCCTGACCCTTTGAAGAGACGTATATTTCAGGTAATCAAGATTTCAATTTTAGAGTTCAATAAAAATTCAATGTATATTGATTTTGATGTTAATTATTTGATTTTAAATTATATAGTCTAACTAATCTCAATTGTGGTTTGAATTATCTTGTGCAGCTACCTTCAGAGCCAATGAGTGCTTCAAAGAGGCTCCATTTTGATGATCCACCATTAGTTTAGGATGAGATAAACATTTTGGCATGTAAATTTTGAATACATATTGAGATGCAATATGCCACATTTTGTAAAACTTTGTTTGAGTTGGCATTGATGCCATTTTTGTATATGGACATACACTTGATTATTGGATAATTTGATATATAGAAGTTGACAATCAAAATTTAATTTGTTCCTCATGTGCATGATTAAACTCTTTGAAAATTTTATCTTGAGCAATGGTTAAATATCAATGTACAATAGAATAAAAAAGAATGGTTATATTATGTAGTTTATATTTATATCATTGATTGCATTACATTACACATCTTTCAAACTCAAATCATTACTTCACATTGCATAAATAACAACTAGATGTTCATAGATGAAAAAATTTCAATTACAATATATTTTTTACAAAGTCAACCTAAGCAGCTATGCAATTACTTCGCATTGCATAACTAAAAACTATGAGCAGTTGTCAATTGCATTTGTTTGTCATTGAATTCTATGAGACCACATTTCTTTGAAGTTTTTTTCAAATAGTCCACTGCCTTGTCTATGCTACCACATTTTTTATACATGATAGAGATCACATTAAGTTGTAATAAATCAAATGATAGCCTATGGCTATTTAATTTATACTCATTTTATTTAAATGGATGAGGCCGACCTTCCTTGATATTATTTTGTATTTTATTATTTTCAAGAGAGGTCAACCTCCTTGAAGAGTCACCTTATTTTGTATAAATACAAGGTGATGTTTGTTCATTTCCTCAATCAAGTTCATTCAACATAATTTGCATTCCAAGCAGAAGTTCGCACTTGAGTAGCAGCACTTCATCTTGCAGCAGCAGGCCGATTTCAAGGAGAAGCATATTCTATTGTATCTTTGCATCTAAGAGAAGTGTTATTATTCATTGTATCAAATTCAACCATGAGCTGGGCTTGAGTTGTAAGTAGATTTCTTGCTATGTTTATTGTCTTATGTGTTGCATTTCTTGAGTGCTTTCAGTTGTATTATCTGTTCATTAAAACACTAACATGGTATCAGAGCAGGTTTGAAAAATATCGTGTTGGGATTAGTTATTGCAGCGATACCTCTACTCCCCTCCTTTTTTGTCTATCTCTATCTTATTCAAGATGGTGAATGGTCTTAAAATTAAGGATAGACTCGAAGGAGCATCAAACTTCACTTCATGGAGATTCATAATTATGCTCACTTTCGAGGAAAACGAATTGGTTGAGTGTGGAGAGAAAAGTTTCCGAACCTACCCAACTGAGGAAGAGAAAGTTCAATGGAGGAAGAAATATATCAAGGCAAAGAATGTGTTAGTTGATTCCATGAAGGACCATATTGTTCCTATCATCTCTAAGTTGAAGACAGCGAGAGAAATGCTTAAGAATTTGGAGGAGATGTATGAGATCAACAACACAAGTCATGCTCTAGCCTTGAAGCAAAAACTTCATCATGTAAAGATGGTGGAAGGAGAATTTTTCATCACCTACTTCATGAAGATTTCTAAATTAAGAGATCAACTCTCTACCATTGGTGATATTGTTGATGACAAAGATTTGACCATGTTGGCTCTTAATGGTCTTCCTTCATCTTGGGAGTCTTACATTCAAGGAATCAACTTTTCTTGAAGTCAGTCAACTTGGATTTAACATTGGTAGCTCCGCAAACCTATTCAGAATAGAGTGATCTGAAGAGGACATCCCTAAATCTCTATAGAGGTTTAAAGTTGCAAAGTGGTGCAACTTGCATTCTCGAACTCGTACGACCAAACAGACTATTCCAACACGTCTGTATGGGTACATTTACACTAGGTATGGTCCTATTTTGCACCCAAATATGTTGAATCACTCTGAGCTGCATTGGACCGGCGATTTCCCTTAAAAGTCCAAAGTGCTAAAAGGTAGCAGTCTTTGATGGACTATTCTTGGAAACCATGATGTTTACGGACTCTTCATCTGATGATATGGGATCATGTTGGGACCATCTACAATTACCTCTCTCAGTTTTTTCTATCTCGAAGGAGTTTTCCCGTGGTGATGACTTTTCAATTCAGGGAAAAGTTGCCAGATGCAAGTAGTGCAAAGTTGTAAAGTGGTGCAACTTTCATTCTTGAACTCGTACGACCAAACAAATTGTCCCAACACATCCGGATGGGTACGTTTACGCTAGGTATGGTCCTCTTTTGCACCCAAATATGTTGAATCACTTTGAGTTGCATTGGACCGGCGATTTCCCTTAAGAGTCCAAAGTGCTAAAAGGCAGCAATATTTGATGAACTATTTCTTGGAAACCATGATGCTTACAGACTCTTCTTCTAAGGATATGGGATTTTTTTGGGACCATCTACAATAACCTCTCTCGGTTTTTTCTATCTCAAAGGCGTTTTCCCGTGGTGATGAGTTTTCAGTTGAGGGGAAAGCTGCCAAATGCAAGCAGTGCAAAGTGGTGCAACTTTCATTCTCGAACTCATACGACCAAATGGACTGTTCCAACACCTCTAGATGGGTAGGTTTATGCTAGGTATGGTCCTCTTTTTTACCCAAATATGCCGAATCACTCTGAGTTGTATTGGACCGACGATTTCCCTTAAGAGTCCAAAGTGCTAAAAGGCAACAATCTTTGACGGACTATTCCTCAAAAACCCTGATTCTTATAGACTCTTCATTTGATGATATGGGATTGTGTTGGGACCATCTACAATAACCTCTCTTCGTCTTTTCTATCTCAAAGGTGTTTTCCCGTGCTGATGAGTTTTCAGTTGAGGGAAAAGTTGCCAGATGCAAGTAGTGTAAAGTTGCAAAGTGGTGCAACTTTCATACTCAAACTCGTACGACAAAATGGACTATTCAAACACATCCGTAGGGGTACGTTTACACTAGGTATGGTCCTCTTTTGCACCCAAATATGCTAAATCACTCTGAGCTGCATTGGACCGGCGATTTCCCTTAAGAGTCCAAAGTGCTAAAAGGCAGCAATCTTTGACGGACTATTCCTCAAAAATCGTGATTCTTACAAACTGTTCGTCTAATGATATGGGATCGTGTTGGGACCATCTACAATAACCTCTCTCATTTTTTTCTATCTCGAAGGCGTTTTCCCATGGTGATGAGTTTTCAGTTGAGGGAAAAGTTGCCAAATGCAAACGGTGTAAAGTTGCAAAGTGGTGCAACTTTCATTCTCAAACTCGTACAACCAAATGCACTATTCCAAAACATCTTTATGGATACGTTTACGCTAGGTATGGTCCTCTTTTGCACTCAAAGATGCCGAATCACTTCGAGTTGCATTGGACCGACGATTTCCCTTAAGAGTCCAAAGTGCTAATGTCAATGAAATGTGGGGGCAGAAAGATTTAAGGTTGGATCAAGATTCTACAAGTCCTAGCTCTTGCATTAGAAAAATCTTACCCAATCAACTTAAATCAATTACATGGGAAATGAAATTCACATGAACATTTTACATTTTATTTTTTAAAAAAAGTGGCAAGCCACTATAATTTATTATATATAAATAGGATATATTACAAAACCTGGTTCAAATGAGCATACCGACAAGAAAGAACCAGGAAGAAAACCTCTGGTTGTAGCTCGATTAAGTACAAAAAGATTTTTACATTTTAAACATACCCTTTATACAATGCCAGACATTTGACCCATATTTTTAAAAACATCACTAGATATAGATTATGCCTATACACAGTTATGACCTTTTTACATGGTTTCACATTTCAAAATTTTCCTATTTGAGGCATTTAGGGCATAGTCTTCCACAAGAGTAGTATGTTGGCATTTCAGAGTGACAAGCACCTGTACAAACCATCAAGATAGTAGTTAAACTGCATACAATAGAAAATATGCTTAGAATAACCAATCTAAATTATTGTAATTTGTCACATACCTCTCTGAAAGGATCAAAGCTGCCTATTGTTGCAGAAGGTTCACGATCAATCATGCCAGGAATATCACAAAATTTGTCAAATGATAAATCTATATTGTCACAACAAAAAAGATGCTTAGACTAACAAATCTATATTAATCTAAACAACCTGAATGAAGATGAATTGGTAATGAAAACTATAAAAGATACTTTGAATAACCAATCTATATTATTGTAATATGTCACATACCTCTTTGTAAGGATCAAAGTTGACTATTGTTGTAGTAGGTCCATGATCAATCGTGCCAGGAATATCACAAAATTTGTCAAATGATAAATCTATATTGTCACAACAAAAAAGATTCTTAAGCATTGTACCATCCATTCTTGAATATGCTATTCAAGTGTGCCTGAAAGGTCATCTCTTTGCTTCAAAGTATCCAATATTGCATCATGATCAGCATTACTAAGTGTCCATAGTTGTTTTGTCTTTGGTTTGGCATGATGCTTCAACAACTTAACATTTGTTGCTATAACAAGGTGTGAATACATGAGAATAGTTTTTTGTTTCTCGTAGTCTTCAAATGCAAGTATACCATTCTTTCTAATCATGTATGTTTGCAACCAAGTTCCTACAACCACAACCGAACCTGTAGGATACACGAACCCATAATCATCTTCCATCGATTGTGTTAGCTTGTGATTTACATGCACACATCGAGCCAACCAATATTTTGATCTCTCTTCATTCCCCTATGGTGCAACAACTACAAAATCATTTCCTGGATGTAGTAGATTTGAAAGCCGGTCGTAATCAAGTGAACTTTCCATTGTGTAATTTTTCATGGATATAGTTTGAGATAAAGGAGTTAGATACTATGGAACCCATGTATCCACCCACTCACTTGACTCGCATTGATCCCACTCCCACTAAATACAACTCTGACAAAAACAAGACAACTATCGTGTCCAAATGGTCCATGTGCTTGCATCTGAGCTTCAAAATGAATGCATCTTTGAAGAATCTTTGATTGTATGACAATAGAATCTTCCTCCCACTGTACCCTCCTCAACCAACCAAAAAAATATGTGCATTGTTGAATCAAGTGTCCCTCCTTGTGACAATGTTGAACTACACCAATCAACAACAGAACGTGCATCACTGAATTTTGCTCCTTAACTAGAACTCTCTTTACACATGCACCTGCTCCATCATGCTCCCCTTTCCCATGCCCAACTTCAAAAAAACTCCAAATATTAGGTACATCCCTTTTTACATGCATTCTACTCAACCAATAAAACATACGAGCATTCTTGAATTGACCTGTGTAGCTATCTGACCAAATGCGATGTCGGCGCAATGCTATATCATGCTCTTGCAAGAATCAAAAAAAACTCTTGAAAGAATGTTGGAAATACTCAGACGAGTGAGATCTATCATCACTCATATAAAAATGATACTCTCTGATTATCTTTCAATCCTCCTATGTACTATCAAGTGCATGTCTAAACATTATGTGGACAAAAATAGCAATTTGAATGGAATTGTAATACTGAGATTGTACTTTGTTTTGTGGTTGCAATCTATAGTTTCCATCAAAATCAACAACTGATATAATAGTGCCAATCGGAAAAGATTCCTTACATATCCTAAATTATTGATCCAACCACCAAGACCTATGACTATGCCTTGCATATTTGTAGAAAAGATTGTCCGTAAAATCTGAAATAAAATCAGCAACACTGCATTCATTTTTAACCAACTCGCATCTAGAACCTTCACCTCGACTCTGCAAAGTATATTTGACTATCTCATATCTCTTTTTCTCAACAAGATTCTTTCCAAATTCATTTTCGAAACCCTCATGAAAACATTGAATAAACTTTGACAAGCCACCACATTGTGAGCACTTCACATTTAAACAATCATTTCTATAGAAAAAGGAGCCATCATCCCTAGAACATAAAAATAGATCTAGCAAGTCCCTTGATTATTTCGGAAGATGAATTGCACCACACTCCTGCAACATTTCACTAGTATGCAGAGTAGAATGGATATACCATAATAGTTCATGGTACATTGAAAACTCCACATGGTATTTGCAACAACAAGAATTACGAATCTTAAGAGGCACACAATAAAATGGCTTCAAACCTTCAAAAGTTCTTTGTGAGATTTCCATATTTGGATGTGTTTGAATAGATTTGTTGAACAACATTGTTTGGCTTGATTCCAAGAAATGTTTAGGATGCGGTGTACGGTCTCGACTACCAATTCTTAACTTTAAAACATCCTTTGCATTGGGTGATACTCTAGAGTTATCATGCCAAAATTGTTGAATTGCCTGCCTTGCATTATCGGTTAACTTCTTATCAACACGTGGAAGCCTCCCGACAAAAGCCCATGTATCATTTTGAAGAGGATCATCTATTCTTTCTCTTCTTACAAGTCCCCTATCCAAATTTTTACGATTTAAGTCAAAATCAATACAAGTTTGTCTCATAAAGCGAGCCTTTTTCAATTGATGGCTTACTAGGGCGGTTGTAATGACTCTCTGAGCAGCTCTCTTATCTTTTTCCTTGTTATTTTTTCCAATAAACTTGAGAGTATTAAAAAAATTTTTGACAATAATAGAACTTTTTTCAGTCCTCTTGTTCACACAAATCCTCAATTTGGCTAGTAAAGGCCTCATCTTTTGCATCTTTAGCAATTGTACAAAAATTCGGCATTGCTCGGTCAATGTCCTATCACTAAAATATTGGTTGAAAAGTATTCTAGCCCACAACCAAACAGTTCATGTTGACGTCTTGCCTTCAAAATTTTTTATAATGTTATCATCAATTTAAACTAACCATTTAGGGGTCCTTGAAGGTCTTGAATTTGGAATATGTCTTTCTTCCACACAAGGTTCTTCATTTCTCGTGTAATCTAGTGAAACATAATTTACACTTGCATCAATATTATGTTCAACATCTTCATTTCGAACATTTTCACCTTGAACATTTTCAATATCAATTTGAATAATTTCATTCCCAATTTCATTATCATGTTCAACATCTTCAATTCCAACATTTTCATTATCAATTTCAATATTTTCATTCCCAATTTCAATACCATGTTCAACATCTTCAATTCCAACATTTTCACCTTGAAAATTTTCAATATCAATTTGAACATTTTCATTCCCAATTTCAATATCATGTTCTACATTTTCACCTTGAACATATTCAATTTCCTCTTCACTTGAAAGACCATAGGGCTCAGGTTCACCAATATTTAACATACCTTGTCTTTTCTTCCAATGACCTTCTCTATCTCTTTGTCTATATCCTTCAATTTCTTCTTTTGTCACCTTTCTCTTACATTTTTGATTCCAACAACTGTTGCTCCCCATTATACCAAATAAAAGATGCTAAAAAATCATTATGTATGGAAAATTTGAGTACAAGATGCTCCAAAAAGTTTTTCTTTGTCTCTTCCTATCTGAAACCATGCATTTGTCACCTGGAAAGTGCTGCAAACAGAGTGTAGGGTCTGTTGGAATGCACAAAAATGGCCCACATGGGATTTTTCTATGATCCACAAATCCGATATCCAATATAATCGGATATCTAATTTGTAAAACATGTTCTGCAATGGTAAGATTTTAGCTCTACAAATTGAAGTTTCACAAATCGGATATCCACTTTTTACACACATAGACCTAAGGGTTAATGGTTGAGAGTGGGAGAGAAGGAGGAGAGTGGGAAGGAGGGAGGGAGAGTGGGAGGGGGAGAGGGAGGGATAGGGAGAAAGATGGAGAGGGAGAGGAGAAAAGGAGAGGAGGAGAGGGAGAGTGAGGAGAGAGGGAGAGGGAGAGGGGAGGAGAGGGAGAGGAGGAGAGGAGAGGAGGAGAGGGAGAGAGGAGAGAGGAGAGGAGAGAGGGAGAGGAGACGATAGGGAGAGTGGGAGAGTGAGAGAGTGAGAGGGGAGAGGGAGAGGAGAGGGAGAGGAGAGTGGAGAGGAGAGGCGGAGAGGAGAGTGAGAGAGAGAGAGAGAGAGGAGAGGAGAGGGAAAGGGAGAGGGAGAGAATGAGAGAGGGAAAGACTTAAGAGGAAGAGAGAGAGAGAGAGAGAGAGAGAGAGAGAGAGAGAGAGAGAGAGAGAGAGAGAGAGAGAGAGAGAGAGAGAGAGAGAGAGAGAGAGAGGAGAGGAGAGTGGGAGATAGAGTGAGATAGTGAGAGGGAGAGATGGAGAGAGAGAGGGAGAGGGATAGAGGGAGAGGGAGAGGAGAGGGAGAGATAGAAGGAGAGGGAGTGAGAAGGAGAGGGGAGAGTGAGAGAGTGAGAGGGAGAGTGGGTGGGAGGGGGAGGGAGAGTGGGAGAGGGAGAGAGGGTTTAGAGTTGAGGGAGAGAGGGAGAGGGAGAGAGGGAGAGATAGAAGGAGAGGGAGTGAGAAGGAGAGGGGAGAGTGAGAGAGAGAGAGAGAGAGAGAGAGAGAGAGAGAGAGAGAGAGAGAGAGAGAGAGAGAGGAGAGGAGAAAGAGATAATATTTAAATACTTTATATATTGGTAATATATATATATTTAAATATTTATAGATTAACTAAAATATTGATATAATATTTAAATATAATACATTTAATAATATATTATATATTAAATACATAATTGGGTAACAGATTATCATAAATTGTATATTAAATATATTACATTATAAACTTTATTGGATATTATATATATTAAATTATAAACTTTATTGTATATTATATATTTTAAATTATAAACTTTATTGCATTTTTAAATCATATATTAAAGATTGTATAATTTTTTTAAAACTCATATCTAAAACATATCATATATCAAATTCAAATCGGATATCGGATTTGAATCGGATATCCAATTTGAATCAAATATCCAATATGCTAACACAAAATTTAATGCCTAGGGATTAGGATCAGTATTAGGCTCAAGATTTCGTTCGGACCTGCCAATCCTAAAAATTCAACACATAAAACTTGTTTAACAACTTACCTTGCTTTTCCAAACTTCGCCCATGTGGCTGATGACTTTTATTTTACCCAAAATTGATGGAATGAAAAGGGTTTGTAAAGGATCTTCTTAGCTTTCTACCTATATAAATTATATTTTACTTAGAATCTAATAAATAATTATTATTTATTTTTTATTAGAACTACGACTAAAGTCCTGATTAATAGTCTGATAGAAAAAAAAATATAGCTTTCAAATGGTATCACATTTTTTGAATCCAAAACATGTGTCACATTCTATGCTTGGAATACTATAGGATTTTAAAAAAAAAAATGAATTTCATGAAGTTTTGACCAAGTAAGGTGGTCAAAAATACGAGTTTTTATATTTTTAAAAATTTCTAATAAAAAATTCATAATTAATTATTTATTTGAAAAATAATTACAAAAAAATATGCATCACATCCAGAAATGAGTCCTCTACTTATATATAAAATCTTATAAAAAAATATTATCATTTTATTATGGTTAGGGTGGTCAGATAGACACCTCCTTATTTTTTCCCTGAAATTTTAGTACTACTGCATTGAAATTTCAAATTTTCACCAAATAGATTTTTGTTTTACAAAAATTAACCTAGTAGTTTAGAAACTAAATTCAATTTTCCACAGATTCTATTCTTACATATTTTTGAAATAACATAGATAACTTATTCAAATTTTTATGTGAAGTTTCCCAACTCTGATTTTCTGAATTTTCATTGCCACTTAAGGGCCTGGTTTTTCCATGATGATCCTGCACATACCCAAAACTACTTTGACAGTGAAGATGTTGATGAAGGACATAAAGTGAAGAGGGAAAGAATGAAACTAAAAGGACATGCGTTGATGTGGTGGAATTTTGTGCAAGAAGATAGAGAGAGAAAAGGAAAGAGCAAGGTAATTTCTTGGGAGAAGATGAAAGCAAAGATCAAAGGTAAATTTATTCCTTTTGATTACAATATTGAATTGCTTAAGAAATTGCAAAACCTTAGACAAAAGGAGTTAGATGTGCAAGCATATACTAGAGATTTTTATAGGTTGATTATAAGGGCTAAACACGAAGAAGATGAGGAAGAAATGACTACTAGGTATTTGAATGGTTTAAGATTCAACATTTAAGATGAAATCAGCTTGATGGAACCAACATCATTTGAACAATGCTTTCAAATGGAAATGAGGGCTGAAGAAAAATTTAAAAGGAGACAAGAGAAGGAAGCAAGAGGAAGAGGTAACACTTCTAGGGGAAGAGGATTCAATACTAATTCAAAGTAAAACAATGAGGACCAAGGAGATGACAAGAAGGACCAAGAACAATCTAATTCAAGAGGTGGATGGAGAGGTTCAAGAGGTATATCTAGTGGAGGAAGATGTTCCTATCAGTTTTTAGGGAGATGCTACACTTGTAACCAACTTGGACATCGAGCCTTTAAATGCCCTAAAAAGAAAGGCTTAATCTCTTATGGTAGAGAGAGGAGGAATCAAATAGTGCATGAAGATGAAGAGAGTGTGACTTCACCTATAGTGAAAATTACATCAGAAGAAGGAGAGGAACTCATGATAAGAAGAACTGTGTTGTAAGCATCCAAGGAGGAAGATTTGAGTCAAAGAATGAGCCTATTTAGAACTACATGCAAAAGCAAAGGTAAAGTGTGTCAAATTGTCATTGATTCTTATTCTCAAGATAATCTAGTGTCTAGGGAAATGGTGGACAAGTTGAGTTTGAAAAAATTACCTCATGAAGCACCTCATAGAGTTTCTTGGGTCAATGATAATCAAACTGTTAGAACTGTAAATTTTTTTAAAAAAATCATTGGCCATTCATGCTCATTAATTCCCTAAGGAGTCCATACTACAATTATAAAATTTCCTTCACGTAGCATATTCACCAATGTTCGTTTTATCATATGGTCCCATAAAATTTATCTAACCCTAAGAATTTAATTATATGAATCATATCAACATGAAATGATGTAGGTCTCCCCAATCCATAGATTCTTATACTAACATGCATCTTTTTAGCATATCGGCAAGAAACTAGTAATGTCATACCAATGAGGATACATGTCAAGAAAGAACAAGTTCATAGTTCCATCGGAAAGACAATGATCATTGGTGTGTTGATATGAAGTCATATTGAGCTAACCTGTGTCTTACCGCTCGGAGTACATAGGAATATATCAACCAGACAAAGTTTGTCAGGGTAAGGTTCCCAAAGACAGCCCGAGATACTCACTAGTCTTGTTGACATGGGGGGAGAGGATTTGGTCGGCGAGACAATGTTTATGGTCTCACCAATGAAATAAATATATCGGTGAGATAAACCTTAGCAGTGAGAGATAGGAAGGTCGCGATGAGTGTAGTTCCATCAGCAGGAGAATCATTATGTCTCGGCGATCAAAATTTACAAAGGGAACATTTCGGAGAGATACACATCTCCGGAGTAGGATGAAAATTATTTTCCCAACTTGTGAATGTCACAGGGATAGGATGCTTCGGTGGGAGTTTTTTCTATGTACTTAAGACAGAAAGGGTTACTGTCGGGGAGACTTAAGGTGTCGGGGAAACTACAAGAGGTCATAGCAGATGTTTGATGAACGTTCGAGAAGACTTGGACAAAAGGATTGCCCAAGGTTTGAAATTGTCTCAACGAAAGAAATATATCAGTGAGATAAACCTCAGTAGGTAGAGATAGGAAGGTCATGACGAGTGTATTTCTGTCGGAAAAAGAATCATTATGTCTTAGCAATCAAAATTTACAAAGGGAACATTTCGACAAGATACACATCTTTGAAGTAGGATGAAAATTATCTACCCAACTTGTGAATATCACAAAGATAGGATGCTTCGGTGGGAGTTGTGGCTATGTACTTAAGACCGAAAGAGTGAATGTCAGGAAAACTACAGGAGGTTATAGCGGATGCCTGATGAACGTTGGAGAAGACTTGAACAAAAGGATCGCCCAAGGTTTGAAATTGTCTCACAGATGAAAGAAATATATCGGTGAGATAAACCTAAGCTGGGAGAGATAGGAAGGTAATGAAGAGTGTAGTTCCATCGGTAGGAGAATCATTACGTCTCGACGATCACAATTTACAAAGCGAACATTTTGGCGAGATACACATCTCCAGAGTAGGATGAAAATTATCTGCCTAACTTATGAATGTCACAGCGATAGGATGCTTTGGTGGGAGTTGTGACTATGTACTTAAGACCGAAAGGGTGATTTTCGGGTAGAATTAAGGTGTCAGGGAAACTACAGGAGGTCATAGTGGATGTCTGATGAACGTTGGAGAAGACTTGAACAAAAGGATCGCCCAAGGTTTGAAATTGTCTCGCTGATAAATTACCTGATGTGATAGTGAGAATTTTGAAAATCCTGCAACACTCATGTTTTAGCTAACACATTAATGGTGCCGTGAAGAATAAGTGATTTTGTGGCAGTAAAGAAGGCACCTACAAATGGTGTTAGGACAGTGGGAAGTCTATTTTTGCAAAAGGCAGAGAAAGCACTGATGCCTAGGTCTGATTTGGTCAAGAGGGATGGTGAGAGGACAGTGAGGAGTTTGGTCCTACAAGGAGCGAGTCATGGGTTCACATCTAGGTCCGATACATTCAAGGGGAAGGATGGTAAGATAGTGCATAAGCATGGAAATCAAGGTGGAGTGTTTTTAAAGGAGGATGAGCTTACTGTGGGGACCATTGTGTGTCCTATCAGCATAAACAATGGTGAAAATCATGTGAAATTTGTAAGCATAGGGGCTGGTGAGTCTGGTAAAATAGAGATACAAGGAAATGATAGTAAACAAGGTCTGATCACAGTGATGGGAGAGCAAGAGGAACAAAAGTGCAAAGGTCTACTGACAGTGAAGAGAGGACAAAATATACAAGCATAGTTGGATGGATGCAAGTGTGGAAATGAAGCAATGAAGTAGTTGGAATAGTGTGTTACTAACCATCATTTGTTTGAAGGTGTAAGGGATAGGAGGATGTCAACCTTTGATCCAAGAGTAAGAAAAAGGCAAGTTACAGATCTAGATATGCATGAAGCAGCACTTTGGAAATAAAGAACAAGATTTTTACTCTTGGGACAAGAGTTTCTCTATTGGGGGGTGTATGGTGCAAGGGAACCTATACTTGGCAGAGAGAGGGAGATGGGCCTTGAAGGCTCAACAAATGAATTTGAAGATTCTTAAATTATATGCAACGAGGAAGTTGCAAAATATGCAAAAATGAGATGTAATGTCACAAGTTGTCTATTTTTATGTCATGCTCGAAATATGATCTAGGTGCATAGGATATTGAAATTCTCCATTTTCCTAGTTTTCCCCAAGGTTTATTGAAAGTCTCACTTGCAAAGCTTTCCTGACCATGCCACCAACTTAGATACCTTTGTTTTGATCCCAATATGCTAGATAAGGAGGTCGATTGAAGGTCCTACAATGGTGATGTGCCCCTTCCCTACTTTATCATCTCTCAATGACCCTACGTATAAATTTCAAATATATCATTGAGAGGCTTAACATAAAACATGTAGCATATACAAATCTGATAAATCTAGGAGATGGAAAAGAAAGAGAAGATTGACAACCAGAAAATGCACCAACAACTGATGTTGTTCTTTTCTTATATACATTGACAAATTTCAGCATTACCTACAGTCACAATCAAAAAAGGATCAATGATAGTCATAAATGCACATGACATTAAATAGTAATGGTGAAAAATCCTTATTGCAAGGTGGTTTCCGAAAAGAGTAATCAATAACATGACTTTACAAATTCAATGTGCATACTTACAAATCAATCCACGGAACCATCTGGGTCTACTCTACTCATTATTGTGTCGAGTATTGCCTCGTCATTAGACTCATGCACTTTTCACAAATTCTTGTTCGCAGGTTTGCCCTTATATTTGATCAAATGAACGTTGGTGGCGATGAAAAGGTTCGAAAAGTGAAGAATTTTTCGATGCATGTTGAAGTCCTCAAACAACCAAACTGCAACATTCTTAACTGGATACCTTCAAAGCCATGTTCTAGTAACAACCACCAAACCTATAGGATATTCTATGTTTTCTCCATCTATAACTGGGAACTCCAATTTCTTTTTGGCCTCCATACAATGGCACAGGTAATAATTTGTACCCTCTTCATTATCTTCATTTGCTATCACCACATAAATGTGCCTTGCAATGATATGTTCATCTTATTAGATTTATTTACTGAGCAACATAATAAAAATTGTAAGTAAGATGTATTACCTAGTTTTAGTAGGTCTGATACATTATCAAAGTCAATGGATGATTGCATCTTCATGATTTGTACATCTGTTGGGAGCTGATAAGTGTCAAGTGGGGTTATACTTCTTATAGACCATTCATCAACCCACTATGTTGACTCACAATCATTCCATGATTGAAGTGTACATGCATAAAAAATCATGCCATCTTCCTTGTATGGATATTCCATGTACCTGCATTGGATCTTCTAAAAGAGTGTAGCTCGCTCGATCCTATTAGTGTACAACAATCCTCATATTTTGTAATGTTAGTATCATCTACTAAATGAAAAAATCTATGAACTAAAGAATTACCTTCACTACCTAGACCCATTGCACAATCGCACCACTAGACAATTGATCTTGCATCTATCAACTTTACACTATTTGTGTACTTTAATTCTTCTCATGCTAGGGATATTTTGATACATGCACCTGCTCCATCATGCTCCCCCTTTCCATGCCTGACCTCTGAAAAGTTCCACATATGTTGAACACCACTAATCCTATGCATCTTGCTCAACTAGTAAAACATTCTGGCATTCTTGAATTGTGATATACAATTATCTAACCATATGATATGCTAACTAAATGATATGCCCCTACTAGCCAGATCAGCATATAACATATGAAAGGAACCTTCAACAAACTCTGTAGAATGTATGCGATCATCACTGATGTAAAAGTGATACTCCCTCAATACTTTCCTATTTTCCTCTATACTATAATTTGCATGAATGAATGCTATATGCTCAAGTATAGCAACCTGCACAGAGTTGCAGTACTGTGATTTCACCACATTTTGTGGTTGTAGTGTGTAGTTCTCAGTGAAGTCGACAACTGAAATGATATGACAAAGTGGAAATGTGTCCTTGCATAACTTGAACTGTGAGTCCAACCATTGTGCTCTATGTGTATGCCTTGCATAATCATGGACCACCTGATCATGAAAAATGCCCATAAAATAATACACTAGAATCTTATCACTGACCAATTCACACTTCTTTTCTTCTTTCCCATCTTTTAGACTATATGCCAATGTCTTATATTTGCCAAATTCCACAATTTTGTCTCCAATTGTGTGTGTACTAGCCATGTGTTGGAAAATTGGAAAATGTTGCATGCCACCAGAATGATCACATGTGCCATCCAAACATGATTTTCTGTAAAACAAATTGACCATCCTCTCTTTCACATAAAATGGAAGACAAAAATTTCCTTGACGATTTAGGTGGAGGCATTATGTTACATTCCTGCAAAACATTGTCAGTATGCATATCTACACATATAAGTCGATAAACATAATAATGGTTAGAAAACTCAATATGAAACCTACAACAACAAGTAGTGCGTGTGTGATTTATTTTGACAAAAAAATTCTTTAGCATTTCAAAATACCTTTGACATATTTTAATTTCATGAAACTTTTGTACAAAATCAGCAAAAAATTGGGTTTGAGTGGTATCCAAATAATGCATTGGATGTGGCTCACGGTTTTTACTACCAATTCTCCTTCTTACAACATCTCTTTGATTATGAGAGGTCCTTGTGTTATCCTTCCAATAATTCACAATTAAAGATATCAAGCCTTGAGCAATTCTTGTGTCTTTCTGTGGCACTCTACCCTAAAATGCCCATAACTCGTTACTATTTGGATCCTCCACTCTTTCACACCTTCCTTTGTCTCTCATTAGAGATGATATACTTATTTTCAAAGACTTACTTGCCTTTGTAAGGTTCACCTTGTTCCTTGTTTGACTGCTTAACAGTGTTGTTGTCATCACATGTCGTGTGGCACAACTATCCTTTGTGTGTGAGGTGGAACCCACGCTCTTGTATGCACTCATCAATTTCTTTACAATGGAATTTTCACGTGAGTCATTCAAAAATATTAGCCCAAGAGCCTTCATGGTGGGCCTAAATTTGAGTTGCCTCATCATTTCAACACATAGTTGGCATCTTCCACCCTCACTTAGCTTCGCAAAAAACAAACTCCATATCTTTTGTGCATATCTTTGACATGTACGTTTTGGAATCTTATTAGGCATACATTTCAAAACATTGGAATCAATATGAATAAAAAATGTAGGTTTTCTATGCAAAACTCTAGGAGGAGTTCTCAAATGTAAATTTGTGTCAATATTGGGAAGGTCAACAACATCGGGGATAGATTGTGTACCTTCAATTGGAGGTACAATTGATGAGATACCTTGAGATTGACATGTAAACAATGTTGTACCTCCAACTTGAGATGTTGTTTTTGGAGTGCCTTCAAATAGAGATGTGTTTCCTGATGTACTTTCAAAACGCAATGTTTTTGATGGTGTGTCTTCAATTGGATATTTTATTTCTGATGTACCTGGAAAATGACATGTTGTTTTCAATGTGTCTTCAACTGGAGATGTGCATTGAGCTTCACCTATGGTTGATGATGTGCTCCCAACTTTTGTATCCATTCCTATCCTTCCATGAACTTTCCTCATTTGTGCCCTTTGTTTTTCCAATTTGACATCTCTCTTAGATTGCACGGGAATTTGTGGTTGTATGGGATGCAATTCCTTTGCTTCACGAGCTACATTTTTTGATTCTCTTCTCCTTTCATTTTTAGCTGCACATTCTTATGGTGTTAGAGGCTTCGATTGTTTCCTCGACATTACCTTGAATGCTACATGTTCACAAACACACATAGAACAAAAATAAGTAATGCATTTTACAAAAATATTGATATTGTTGATTACATTGCATTAAATATGAAACACACCAAAGCATTTTATCACTCTTAATAGAGGAAGGCTCTTAATAGACTTACACACAACTTGATCACTTAACTTACCAAGAAACACCATTTTTGATGCAGAGAGGGGTGGAAACCATTCAATACACCAAATCAATGAGAATCAATCAGATTTCAAAGCAAAATGAGATGTTCAACTGAAAATCCCAACTTCTATCAAGCTTTCCCTTGTAACATAGGTAACCCAGTTCAAGGGCCTTTTCACCAAGATTTTCCAAAACACTTGACAAACTTAGGGATGATTAAGATACCCATTTGCAAGTTATAAAACATAGGTAAACCCTAGCACCAACTCCTTTGGACCAAAATTGACTTCCAATAGACCCACCTTGGAAAAGGCTATTCAATTGGCCTAATTTACAAAGAGAGTACCTTTTAAACACTACATCTTCACTCAAAATCCTCAAACAAAAGTTTTTATGTGTCAAAACCTCCAATTTCCTGATTTGTTTCTAGGTCCAAGACCTCTAGACCCCTAATACACCAAACACCCAACCTTGACCCCACAACATTATAAATAGGTTAGGAATGTATTTTAAAAGTTAGAGGACCCATTCCACAAGTTAGAGTAGGCAGAAAAATTTTAATGGGTCGAATTATGTAATGAAACCCCTCAATCCAAGAACACTGTGAAAGTAGGTAGCAGCAGTAAAAACAATATAACTTTCGCTATACAAAGAGTTAGAACCTCTAAATAGATGAAAATGAAAGCTAATAAATTAATCTACAACATCCAACTAGTTTAATATCATCTTAGAGTCTGTACAGGTTGTACAACAATAAGAAAAGTGAGAGAAACTAGTAAATTTCTAGAAAATAACGTTCTTCTTGATTAAAAAATGGGGTACAAATCAACCAACAACCTCTCCTTCGAGGAATTGAAGGTTATTAAACATATTTTTATTTTATTCCAACTCCCTCGAACTCTGCAACTTTTGCATCTTTTAGCAACTTTTCTGACCACATTTAGCCAAATTGCAAGCTATGACACAACTGAACTCCCTTAGCTCCAAATACATAAGAAAATGGTCTAATTGACCTTATTGAACACAATATACTCAACATTAACTAAAATCCTAGCATTTTACCATGCTCACTATAGATGACATTTTTGAAAAAATTGAGCTTACAAGGTGCTCCTGCACCAAAGACCTGGAACGTTGATTTTGAAGTTGTGGACCTTTTGACTAGCATTATTGAACTTGAAATTTATAAAGGTTATGATGAACAATTCATGGATTAAAGTTTCTAGTAATATCGAGTTTATTTCATTCTGTTAGGAGTGAATGTTGTATGAATACAATATTTCGAGCAATAGACTTACATATGGTGGGTTTTGTTAAAATCTTCCAGAGGTTTAGAATGGTGGTCATCTTGAAAAGCATAGCTTGTTATTTATGGATGATCTTTGTTTTGTTTTAGATGTGAATTGGTTAGTTCAGCATTGAATTGATTTTTTTGAGATTCAAGATTGTTTGAAACTAATCTAATTAAATGATTGTTGAAGGTTTTGTCTCCCTGCTCTGCATCGCTGACCTAGGGTATAAGTTGTTGCCACCTAAATGAAAACTAGAGACTCTTGTGTTATTTTTCTCAAAACAAAACTTTTGATTGTCAACAAAGTCATGAAGACTATGAATTCAAAGAAGGGTTTGTGATTCTATATCTTCTAATTATTCACTATTTATTTGGAAATGAGGTAACTTAGAGAGACAATAAGCATTCTCAATTGCACAAAATTTCCCATTTTTTTATTTATTAGAAAGGTAAATGGTATGAATGAATGGAAAGTTGCATTAACAATTATGTCAGCTCACTTGAATTTATCTAAGCACATGTGATGAAGATGATTTTTTTATGGAACAAAAAAATTAATGGACACTTGCATTAACATTGATGAAAGCTATTAGGTTTTCCAAATTAGTTGAAAAAAATTGGAATACAATGAATTCCACTAGCCATGCTAGAAATGGACTACTATAAGCAATGAAAATATAATTCATAAGTAAATTTATGTTAAGTAAATTTCGTGTTTTTAATTTTTTTGTTCTTCAAACTCATAAAAATTGAACTTTTTTATGCAAATCCCATCTAATTCAATGTTAAATTTTATGTCCAATTGTTATGATTAGTAAAATCATTAAGGAAATTTAGTTTATATTGTCAAAAATAACTAAATATACTAAATATAAATATTTCAATTTACCAAAATGAATATATTACCTCAGATAATGTAAAATGATGTAGAAACTTCAAAATGTCTTCTTCTACATTGTCTACCATGCAGATTGGTGGTAAAAAGGTGATGGATCAAGAATAGATTGGTACAATATGAAGTCAACTGCATAAAAAATGGTGTTTCTAACTTGAATAAAGCGCTGAACCAGACAAATACACGAGAATGTCGGCTTGAATCATGGAGTCAAGCCTTATTTTACTGTTTCAGGGTAAAACACATTTGGCGAGCGCCAAATATGTTGTTTTGAAAAGGAGAGACTTGAGAGAGAGGGAGAGAGACAAATTGGGAGATAGATAGAGCAAGTGAGAGAGAGAGGGAGTGGGAGAGAGAGAGAGAGAGGGGGTAGGAGAGAGAGACTTGAGAGAGAGAGAGGGGTAGAAGGGAGAGACTTGAGAGAGAGAGGGGGGGAGGGAGAGGGCGTGGGAGGGAGAAACCTAAGAGAGAGAGAGGGAGAGAGGGTGGGAGGGATTCAAAGTAGGAGAGAGGGGGTGGGAAGGAAAACCTAAGAAAGTAGGGTGGGAGGTAAGTGAGGCCTCACAAAGAGGGATTTTAAGAGAGGGCATTCGTTTAACACTAATTAGTGTAGGTAGCATGGGAGGGAGTGAGACCCAAGAGAGACAGACTTGAGAGGGAAATAATTTATTCAATTATCCCTCAACCCCTATACCATATTAATCCCTCAACCCTCAACCCTCAACCCTTAAACCCTAATCCATCAACCCACATACCCTCTTAATCCCTCAACCCTCAACCCTTAAACCCTAATCCGTCTACCCCTATACCCTCTTAATCCCTCAACCCTCAACCCTTAACCCTTAAACCCTAATCCATCAACCCCCATACCCTCTTAATCCCTCAACCCTCAACCCTTAAACCCTAATCTCTCAACCCCTATACCCTCTTAATCCCTCAACCCTCAATCGTCAACCCTTAAACCCTAATCCCTCAACCCCTATACCATCTTAATCCCTCAACTCTCAACCCTCAATGCTTAAACCCTAATCCCTCAACCCCTACACCCTCTTAATCCCTCAACCCTCAACCATTAACCCATAAACCCTAATCCCTCAACACCTATATCCTCTTAATCCCTCAACCCTCAACCTTAACCCTTAAACCCTCTTCCATCAACCCCATACCCTCTTAATCCCTCAACCCTCAACCCTTAAACCCTAATCCGTCAAGCCCTATACCCTCTTAATCCCTCAACCCTCAACCCTAACCATTCAACCCTAATCCATCAACCCC
>CM021105.1:87535318-87738368 GCA_007115665.2 Sequoiadendron giganteum
CTCTTAATCCCTCAACCCCTGTACCCTTAAACCCCTAATCCCTCAACCCCCATACCCTCTTAATCCCTCAACCCTTAAACCCTTAAACCCTAGTCCCAAAACCCCCATACCCTCTTAATCCCTTAGCCCTCAACCCTCAACCCTTAAACCCTAATCCCTCAACCCCTATACCCTCTTAATACCTCAACCCTCAACCTCAACCCTCAACCCTCAACCCCCATACCCTCTTAATCCCTCAACCCTCAACCCTTAAACCCTAATCTCTCAACCCCTATACACCCTTAATCCCTCAACCCTCAACCCTTAACCCTTAAATCCTAATCCATCAACCCCCATACACTCTTCATCCCTCAACCCTCAACCCTTAAACCCCAATTCCTCAACCCCTATACCCTCTTAATCCCTCAACCCTCAACCCTTAAACCCTCTTAATCCCTCAACCTCTCAACCCTCAACTCTTAAACCCTAATCCGTCAACTCTACAATCTTAATCCCTCAACCCCTATACCCTCTTAATAACTCAACCCTAAACTCTTAAACGCTAATCCCTCAACCCCTATACCCTCTTAATCCCTCAACCCTGAAACCTTAATCCCTAAACCCTCTACTTGAGAGAGAGAGAGAGGGAGAGGTGGTGGGAGGGACATAATTTTGAGAGAGGGATGGGGAGAGGGAGAGAGAGAGATGGAGTGAGAGAGGGAGGGAGTGGAAGTGAGATAGAGGGAGTCACTATGAGAGGAAGAGGGTGTAGGAGGGGGAGACTTGAAAAAGAGAGAGAGAAAGATGGGGTAGGATGAAGATACTTGAGAGAGAGAAAGAGGAGATAGGGTGGGAAGGAGAGACCTGAGAGAGAGGGAGAGAGAAAAAGTGGGAGAGATATAGAGGGAGTGAGAGAGAGAGAGGGAGAGAGACAAAGTGGGAGAGAGATAGAGGTAGTGAGAGAGAGAGGGAGAGAGAAAAAGTGGGAGAGAGATAGATGGAGTGAGAGAGAGAGGGAGTGGGAAAGAGGGAGAGGGAGAGACATAGAGAGAGAGAGAGGGAGTGGGAAAGAGGGAGAGGGAGAGACATAGAGAGAGAGAGAGTGATAGAGAGGGAGGGAGAGTGGGTGGGAGGGAGAAACCTAAGAGAGAGGGAGAGGGAGATAGGGTGGGATGGAGATACCCAAGAGAGAAGGAGAGGGAGAAAAAGTTGGAGAGAGGGGGTTGGAAGGAGATACCTAAGAGAGTAGGGGAGAGAGGGATTGATAGATAGAGGGATGGGAGAGATACAAGGAGTGAGAGAGAGAGACTTGAGAGATGGAGAGGAGGTGGGAGGGAGAGGGAGTACTCAGGATAGAGGGGGTGGGGGGAGATACATGAGATAGAGGGAGATAGAGAGAGTGGGAGGGGGTGGTAGGGAGATATTTGAGAGAGAGAGGGAGAGAGATAAAGGGAGTGAGTGAGAGAGAGGATGTGGGAGAGAGATAGAGGGAGTGAGTGAGAGAGACAAAGAGAGGAATGAAAGAGGGAGAGGGGGTACAAGGGAGAGACTTGAGAGAGAGAGAGAGAGGGAGGGAGAGTGGGAGAGAGATAGAGGGCATGAGAGAGAGAGGGAGAGGTGGCGGGAGGTAGATACTTTAGAGAGATGGAGAGGTAGACAGAGAGAGATAGAGGGACTGAGATAGCGAGGGAGTGACTGTGAGAGTTTGAGGGGGTAGGAGGGGAGACTCAAGACAAAGAGAAATAGGGAGAGGGGGTAGGATGAAGATACTTGGGAGAGAGAGAGGGAGAGGGGGTGGGAGGGAGAGAGATAGAGTGGGAGAGAGAGGTAGTGGGAGAGAGAGAGGGAGTGTGTTTGTGTGTGTGAGAGAGAGGGGGGATGGAGATACCAGAGAGATTGTGAGAGAGATAGGGAGAGAGATAGAGGGATTGAGTGAGTGATAGACCTAAGAGAGGGAGAGGGGGTAGGAGGGAGAGACTTGAGAGAGAGATACAAAGAGAGAAAGATAACAACCTAAGAGAGGGAGATGGAGTGAGAGAGATAAAAATACCAAAGAGGGAGAGAGAGAGGGAGAGTGAGAAAGGGGGTTGGAGTGAGATAGATTTATTTAGGTACCTATGTGGGAGGGAAAGAGACCTAAGAGAAGGAATTGGACTAAGAGAGTAGTCTAGGTCGTGTGGGAGGGAGTGAGACTTGAGAGATAGAAACTTCAGAGGGATAAAGAATTATCCAGTTACAGTTACGAGTTAGAGAAGGTATGAAAGGTTAAACCTTGACTATCCATCTATGATCATAAACTGTGCACTCTAAGCATTATCAAAGTTGTTCACCAAAGAGGGGAAATTCTAGTTTTGTGCAAAGCAACCCATTTGGCGCTCGCTAAATGACTCATCACATTTGGAACACTCCAAATTTGGCGCACGCCAAATGTGATGAGTCATTTGGCACTCGCCAAATGGCCTACTTTCGATGTGTTAATTAATAGGATTTGCAAAATTTTCTCATATTTTCATCTGTGCTCCCCTTCTCATTTGCACGTCTTTCAATGTGATTTTATAAAAAACCATGATAGCGTTAACCTCTCTCTTAGCTATCTAAATATATGTCTTTTTTCATTTTGATTTAGTTAAGGTTTCGATCCATGGCTTCTATTGTAAATGCCTTCATTTTTTGGTAAAAAACCAACATGTGCTAGGTTTAGGATAGATTTTTACACATTCATCAGAACGTGAAACAAATTAAATTTTTGAAACTAGACTCCATTCTACACATGATGAAAAAAAAAATCAATTTTTGATTAGTTTGCATAAAATTTGTGGGCGAGCATGCTCAAATTTCATCTTTTCAGGATATGTCTACTTTCAAAATTCATAAAATATTATATATTCATTAAAAAAGTTATCCAAAAGAAGGAGGATAAACTAAATGGTGTTAGCTAATTTCTCACCATTGGGATTTTTTAAATTCTAAAAAAAAAGTTAACCAAAAAGGGGGGAGCCCTTAGGCACTATGCTATTTTTTTTAATAAAAGCAACTTTTGGCCCCCTTTGAGACCCTTAATATTCATTAATTTCAAAAAACAATAGTAGCTTAGAAACTAGACTTAGAGCATTTCAACTTTTGTTCTTGCCGCATCTTGAAATTTTGAGCGTAACTATCTTCATTTTCTCGCGCAAATCAGCTTTTTCTGATTTAAAAAAAAAAGTAGCATCTTCAGAGCCAAAATTGTGTTAGAGATTGGTTCACTTACCCAGATATGAAGTATCTTCTACACTTATGATTATAAACCAACATAACACACAAGAGGGATCTTGAATAGTATGAAACCTAAAGAAATTATAAAAATAAATTAAATAATCACTTTAGTGTTCAAGACACATACATATCGATTTGTCAAGAACAAAGCAATGAGAAATTATATAAGATATAATAGGATATAATCCAACAGCTCTAACAAAACTGATTTATAAGTCATAGCATTCAAAAGGGTATTAGACATAATACCTATGAAAATGCACGATATTAATAGTGTCTTTAAGAGGAGTTCCATCATGCTCGGTTAAGGTATAAGCACGAGATCCATAATTTGTATTAACCAAACAAGGGCCTAACCATTTAGGACTGAACTTTCCTTTGTCAGCGTAGTCACCGGTTGTGTTTCACTGATTTCATATAAAACTAAATCACCCTTGTCAAATGTTCAAGGAATGACACCAATATCATGCTTGCATTGTAATTGTTTAGCATAAGCTTGAAGATTCTTGAGAGCGTTAATGCATTGTTCATCAAGAATTTCAAGTTGGTGCAATCGTTGTTGCTTATAGGTGTGATTATCGACAAGACCTTGGTGATAAATCTGCAATGTGAGGATTTCTAACTCTAAAGGTAGGATAGCCTCGGTATTCTACACAAGGTTGAAACGTTTACTTCCTATAGAAGAGTTAACACTTGTGCAATAGGCCCATAATGCGTATTGCAATTGTGTATTCCAATATTTTTGGTTGAGATTAACAGTCTTCTTAAGGATTTGTTCAAGGATTTTATTAATGCTTTCGGCTTGAGAATTATATTGTGGGTAGTAAGGTGTAGAAAAGAGATGTTGAATATGAAAGGTCTCTAGGAACGTCTTCATATCATTTTTTTTAAATGGTGTGCTATTGTATGAAACTAATGCGGAAGGAAGTCCAAAGCGAGTAATAATGTGTTCCAATAAGAAAATGACATATCATATCAGCAGTTGTAGACTAGAGAGGAATAGCTTCTACCCATTTTGTGAAATAGTCAATTATAGTAATGATAAACGTATGTCCAACAAAAGTAGGTGGTAAAAAATTTCCAATTAAATCCAATCCCCACACATAGAACGACCAAATAGGGATTTGGGCACGAAGCTTAGAAGTAGGAGCATGAATCAAATTGCTATGTTCTTGGCATTTATGACATCACTTAACACATGCATAACAATCTTTTTCCATGTTTTTCCAATAATAACTAATGCGAAGGAGTGTTTGCACTAAGGTTTTTCCTCCAAAATGACCCCCACAAGTGCCAGAATGGGCATGTTTGAGGGAAATATGAGTTTCAGAATCCTTGAGACATCGTAGGAGAATTCCATCAAATGATCTTCTATACAATGTGTGAGTAAGGATTATGTACTTATTGGCTAACTTTTTTAGGAGAATGTGGGTATTTCTAGTCGTAGACTCGGGAATGGTACCATCCTTTAAATAGTTATAGATAGAAAAACAATTCACACAAATTATCTGATAATGTGGGAAGAACATGATCATGTTTATCACTGATGGAGGGTTTCATGATGGTTTAGATGGTAAACATGACTTTTTCGGAAGGATTTGTAGGAGAGAAAAGAGAGGCCGCACTAGCCATTTTATTCACATGCCGATTATCTTTTCGGGGGATGCTATCAATGGTGAAGGATGCAAACTGCTTTAGCAAAGTCAATAAGAGATCCTTCTATTGTGATATTTTATCATGTTTAGTTTGATAGAGACCATTGATTTTTTTTAATCACTAATTGCAAATCAACATAGATCTTTATATCTTTAATTCTTATGACCAAAGCAACATGTAATCCAACAATTAATGCTTCATACTCAGCTTTTTTATTCATATAGAGTAAGTTTAGGTGATAGGAAAAGGGAATAGGCTTACCTATAAGCGGAATTAATATAACTCTAGCACTAGAGCCTATTCAACACTTCGATCCATCAAACTATAATTCATCAAACTATAATTCCCATGTAGGAAGCTCTATGGTAAACACACTATCATTGAGAAAAGATTCATTGGTAGGGGACACTAAAGGAGAAGGAGCATCTACTAAATGGCAGGTTAAGACTTGGCCTTTGATTGTTTTTTGGGACACAAACTTAAATTAAAAATCAGTTAACAACATTACCCATTTAGCATGACATCCTGAAAGGTCTATTTTGTTGAAAATATATCTGAAAGGATCCACATTTGTCATCACTTGTATTTCTCCATTTAGTAAATAATTTTGCAATTTACTAGTAGCAAATACAAGAGCCAAACATTTTTTTTTGATTGTTGTGTAATGTGTCTCATAATCTAGGAGAGTTTGATTGATGTAATAAATAGGATTTTCTTTTGCATTGTTGTTTTGTTGAGCCAACAATGCAACAAGAGTGTGGGTAGAAGTGGTGATATAAAGGATGGAGGGTTTGTTTAGTATAGAAGGTTGTAAAATAGGTGGAGTTGCAAGATAATCTTTCAAACTCTCAAACACTTGTTTATAATCGTCGTTCCAATCAAAATTTACATCCTTTTTTAGAAGGTGTGTAAAAGGAAATGTACGATCGGCTAGGGATGCGACAAAACGACGAATGGCTTGAATCCTTCCTTATAATGTAAACAATTAGGAGATGTTGCAAGGAGGTGGCATGTTAATTATTCTGCCAATTTTCTTCATGTCCAACTCAATGCCCTGTGAGATATGATAAACCCTAAAAATTTACCATTATCTACTCTCAAGACACTCTTTTGGATTTAAGCGCATGTTATACTTACACATGCACTCGAAGATCTGTCGAATGACATTCACATTATCTTGTCGGGTTAAGGATTTAGCTATAATGTTATCAATATAATATTCTAATATTTTATGTATATAATAATGGAATATTAAGGTCATTTCTCATTGATAAGCAGTGCATGTGTTCTTTGTGCCAAAAGTAAACATAACCCAAAAAAATATGCCCCAAGCAGATGTAAAAGTCATCTTGTATTGATCTTGTGGGTTGATGAAGATTTGATTATATCTAGAAAATACATCCATAAAGGATAAAAAAGCATGTCCAATAGTTGAATCCACAATCATGTCGATGTTAGGAAGAAGAAATTCATCATTTAAAGAGGATTTTTTCAAGTCTCAAAAAATTTTAGCATATCCTAACACGATTATCAGGTTTAGCAATTGTGACAATCTTTGATATCCAGGGAGAATAATCGATAGGGCAAATAAAACTTGTGTCAAGGATTTTTTCAAGTTCTCCTTCAACATGCAAGGCTATCTTAGGATTCATCTTGCATATATTTTGGAAAATGGGCTTAACATTTTCAACAAGAACAATGTTGTGGGTGACTATTTTTGGATCTATTCCAGGCATATCAAAATACTTCCAAGAAAATAGTTTACAAAAGGCATGAAGCAAGGTTGAAAGATCCTCTTGTTCTTAATCATCAAGGCACTTCCCAATTTTAATAACTTTGTCTTTATCATCTATGTCCATTGGAATTCCAAGGGTATCCCCTAAATGGAGTGCATTTTCAGACTTAGGAATTTCTGGATCATATGCTTCCATGCTTGTGGGAGGTTCATTAATGTCACTAACCTTGAGCTCAAAACTTGGCATGAAACAAGAGGCATTTATCTTGGAGCTAACAGTCTTATCCAAAGCACCTAGCAAGTGTTTCAAAGCTTCATCATCATGAACATAAAGGAATGGTGAGAAATCCATATCAAGGAATTCAAGATGTTTAAACATGAGATTTGTTCTTGGTGTGCATGTGATAGTGTTGATGTTGAGAGAGGGTCATTCATCAGCCTTTGTAGCTATAGAAAAGGAAAACCCTAGACCAGTTTTATTTCCTTGTGTATTAGGTTCATTGGCCACACGAATGCCTTGTTCCTGCTTTTCACATCCTTTAACATTGTAGCCTAATTTTTTCACAAGATCATAACCTCGTCCATAAAGTATTTTTGTTTCTTGTGGGTTAGGTGGTTTTTGATAATATATCTCATAAAAAATTATGGTATATGTTGCATTGTCTTCCAAAAGAGATGAGGTAGATGTGTGGGGAGGGTTTTATTCATTTTGGTTAGAGAGGACTACTGGTTGTTCTTGGTTTTCGTCCTCTTTTCATGTAACAATACAATCACCCATAAATGAAGGTGTGAATTCTAATGATCCCAATCATCACCAAGTAAGTTAAACTTGGGTGCATCTTCTTGTTGATTCTTCTCAGAAGGGGGATGTTGGGAGGTAGGAATTAATGTGTGAAGAGGACTTGATGTTCCCTTTTCAAGTTGTAGGCAACTTTCAGGTTCAGGGTCTATGTCAATTTGATATACTTTGTTATCATAGGCATATTTCATTTTGTGATGAAGGGTCAAGGGTACCATGTGCATCTCATGTATCCATGGTATTCCCAAGAGGAGATTATAAGAAAGGTCATAGGGCATGACATGAATAGGGTTTTGCTACATAACCACTCCGATAGTAATAGGTAAAGTGATGACACCAATGGGTTGCTTTGTAACATTGCCAAATCCTCTAATGGATAAGGAATTAGATTTAATTTGTGATAGATCCACACGTAACCTATCAAGAAGATTTGCACTGCACACATTAGGGGTAGAGCCATTGTCAACAAGGGACCATTTGATGCCTATGCGCTCATATTAGCCTATTATCATAAAAGCTTCCTTTTGGTTTCTTAATTCTAATGGAGGAAGCTCATGTTGGTAGAGGGTAATGTCTACATAAGTTGTATTCATTTTTTGTAGAAGAATTGCCACATCATTAGAATTTGTACCAGGAGGGTCCAATATCTATTGCAATTTTGTTTGAAGCATAGAATGATAGTTAGGGGAGTTCTGAAGAAGATCCCAAAGGGATATCTTGGTGGGGGTATTCTTAAGTTGTTCAACCAAATCATACTCCCTAAGTTGTGAGTTTAAATGAGGTGTCACAGGTAAGATGAGGTTGGGCAATGGTACATATGTTGAGCTGGCTTGTTGGGGATGTGGGTTGTTTCAAGTATAATGAGTATGAGCAACAATATCATGGTTAGGTGGGTAAAGGGTAAATTCAGGTTAAGACGGGGTTGAAGGTTTATGGGAAGGTGGGTATAGAATAAGTTGAGGTTGGATTACATTGACATATTTTGTTTGAGGTTTCTCAAAGAAAACCTTAGTGGATGAGCTAGGTGAAATGAAATCCTTAAGTCTAACTTCATATAACATACCCATATCATCAAAACTAAAAGGTTTGGGAGATAGGTTATTAGTGGTTGGGTTGTGTTTGTCATCACAAAACTTAGTGGATGTACTTAGTGAGAGGAATCCCTGTAGAGCTTCATCTAGCTTATCCAAGTCATCAATACTAAAAGGTTTAGATGATATGGTTTTCCTATGGTGAAGAAGTGTGTACATCATTTCATGTGATGTTTCTATAGTTTTTTTTTAGGTTCCAATGAATTTTCTTTAAAAGAACTAGGAACTACTGCTGAAAATGAAACTTGTAAGGATCTAATGCTATTCATAAATGCCATCAAAATAAAAGATGTTTATGATAATGATAACCATATAAAATAAAATAACTAAATGTAAATAGAGCATGCACTAAAACAAATAGAAAGTGTAGAAACTGGCAAGTAAATTCAAAAATGACTGATGCAAAATGAGTACTAGGACTAGGTTGCCCAAGGTGGCGACTTAGTCCCAGTATGGGTATGTTTGAGTTTTTTTGGGTTTTTCTAATGAAATTTTTTGTATTTTGGATTGTAAAGTTAAAATCTATATGAGATGAAAAATCTATCTATTATGCAAGGAAATAAATGCGAAAGCGAGCTTTCTCACTAGTGCAAAGTATGAAACCCTAGGATGCCTTTGGAAATAGTGTAACATACAATGAAATGCTAAAAGAAGAAGCTCATAGGATGTAAATGCAGACTAAACTAGAAGTAAGATGTGTCTAAATGAAGGTTCACTAAAATGAACCAAAAAAATTATGTTTTGGGTTAAAGGAGGGGTTCTCTTCCACTTCTAGGGTTTTTCACCTAAAAGGAAATAGTTTTTCCTTTGTCGAACATAAATCTTGTGATTCATTCAATGTGAGGAATCGATGTGTGATTGAAATTCTTATTGTGAAGTATGCTAAATTTTGTAATCTTGTAAATGAAAGCTAATAAAATTTACATTGTTTGAAAAAACATGATGTTATGCAACAAAGATAAAATAAGGACTATACAAGGAAAAATAACATAACAGATTAAACAAGTGCACCTAGAAACTAATGAGGATTTAAGTATAGATTTTTGAAGCCCCTAGAAATATGGAAAATCTGACTTTTGTACTAACTAGGACACTTACACCAAGTTGGGCGACCTAGTCCCAGTTTTGGTAAACTATTACAGGATCTATTCGAGCCAACTGGGTACTCAAATCTAAAAAAATATTTGATAGAAACCTCTAGTGGGACTAGATTTCCACCATTGGTGACCTAGTCCCTTCAAACGTTTTGAGAAAACCGAAAGTGGAATCAAAGGTCTATGGTCTACACTCTGCATCTTCACTGAAATCCAGATTCAGGTCCACAAAATCACCTACAAAATAGAATATATTATGGTTTCTAATGTGGGGTTTACCTTGGTCAAACCCCTAGTTTATATTTAAACTTTGAAAGAGATAAAAAATTTGCATAAACCCTAGCCCTAAGTGTGTCTAGAACTAGGAAAATTTGAAATAAGACAAAACCCTATTCTATTTTGCTAGAATTATAAGATGTATGCAAGATATTTGAATGATGTAAGACTTCAATCCAAGAAACCCTACAACATTACAAATGAATGTAAATGAAATGAAAATGGGATGTAAACCTTAAGTCTGAAGATAGAGAGAAAATGGAAGATGGAATCACTTTGAAAATAAGTCCTTAGGTGTGATTTGGTGGCTAGTTGCACCTCGTCAACCTAGATTTCTCCATGATTCTCCATAGGAATCCATGATCAACCCTTTGCAATGTGAGATCTTGAGTGTGAAGTGAGCTTCAAAAACTGCAAAAAAACTAGTTTCTTTTCTTGAGCTTCAACCTTGTTGCAGAAAGAGAGATTAATCTTCTTGTGGAAGATGTTCAACACTTGATTCTTGAGATGGCTTGTAAAAAAATGAGTAAAGAACCTTGGAAAATGACCTAAAAACAAGTATTTATAAGCAAAAAAACCTAATTTTTGGTAATTTTTACCTAAGAGGCCAACATCCATTGAGGATTTTTAGCAAGATAGACATTTTCCCACTTAAACGGAAAATATCCCTAAAAATGACTAGGTCAGCAATTTGGGCAACCTAGTCCCACCAGGGGTTTTTGAGATGGGATAGATGATATTTGAATTTTTTTGATGTTGTTTGTCGGGGATTGTATAATTCCTTAGGTAAAATAGGCCTCAAAGTCAAACATAATGAGTCTTAGGGGCCTATAAATGCTATTTTAAGAGGGTGATTAATGTAAGGGTACCTAAAGTAGGACCAAAATAGGCACAAAATTGTCCTCTTCTTTAAAGATATACAACTTTTGGTGACACGACTATTGAATTACCTTCACTTACTTCTATGTTCTAGTGATTAATTGTGATTCATTTTCTGTATCTCAGTTACTATCATCTCTTCTAATTCATTAAATGGTGGGGGGTATGGACTACCAAACTCCATGCAAATGGGGGTGATAATAAATAAATCCTGCATAACCCTTCTAAAACTTTCAAAGAGGTGGTTGTAGAAAAAGACCCTATAATTCCTTAAGGCACAAAATTCTTGGTGGAGGCAATGAAGGAAGGGAGTTCTCTTGAAAACAATGGGGGAGAGGAAGGTAAGCCTCCCTCAAAAAAACCTAGTAATTTTAAACTTATTCCTAATTCTAAAATGAAAACGGTAATTAAGTCTAAAAGAGCTAGGTTTAAGGATACCACCATTTTTATAGCGATTGTAGATGTCAATAAAATTCTTGCTCAAAAATTAAGTACATCCCTTTGGTTAATCCATTTGGGGTGAACCTCCTTGTATTTGTTTCAATTCTCAAGTGATCTTTAGCATCTTTGTGAGAGTAATATTTTGAGCACAACTTATCAATATTTTTTGCAATTTCATGGTATTGAGAAAATGGAATTGGTGACTCTATATTAAAGAAAGCCATAATAGTAGGGGATGGCGCAAATAGTACTTTATTTCTAGGAGTAGCACCTACAATTTTAATATTTTTCTCAAAAATTCTCTAATTATTTAATTCTAACAACACCGCTCAAGAATCACTAAACCTAGACCTAGTGATAATTATTTGATAATAAAACTTTTTCAGATCTACAAGAACCATCCCTCCTAGTGTCAATTTTGTTGATGTGGATGTTATAAATATAGAAACATTTAGATTAATCTTCTTATTTGAAAAATAAAACCTACCTATCTTGAAAGATTAACAAAATAATATAATGCTTTATGGAAATATAACCATTCACCATTGTGATAGCTTCAAAATGTGACCAAAGAAGACATAGAAAATTGATTATTTTAGTAGGAATGAACAACTTAAAATCACACAAAGTATACAATCTGGTTCATGACTTCAACTTTCTTTATGATTATCATTCTTTATAGTATAAACAAGTATTTACTGAAATTGAACAAAAAATAGGAATTAGAGAAATAAATTGGCGATGTTCCAATTTAGGCTCTACCATATCAACAAATTTTTATACCTAAAATTGAGAAACTAACTACCTTTTATAGAATAAAGTAGGAGTAAATTATAAGATTTAGAACTTGGATAAGAGAAAAAATATCAATTCACCAAGAGAAATGTGGCACAAAGACATTATCCACACATTGGATGAGTAAATGGATAGCTTTTGAATTCTTTATCTCCCAAAAAAATTTGAAAGTCAAAGAATTTTTGTTCAATCAAGTTTTGAGATGTAATATTCTACTTATGTGGCTCAAAAAATGTGAAAAATGTCTAATTGTAGCAATTTCAAAATTACCACATTTGAATACATTACTTCTTGTATCACAAAAATATCTATTACGAAAATTGGAGAAAATATCCACCATTGCTCTAGGAAAAACATCCGCTACTAGCCTCAAAGAAAATATTCACTATTGCAAGATTCCTTACCCCTCTAAAAGCCCACAAAACCACAACAATTATCTATTCATTAAAGTTAGGATGTGTAATGACGGAAAAAGCTCTCCCTCCCCCTAACATGACCTTGATTTAGTGTTGTAATGTGACTAACATATTCACTTTAACTCTTGGCCCTTGTGAACTAAATGAGCTTATTGATGCCTCATTTAGAGTGTTGTAACACACTTTCACACTTTTCTAGGGTTTTCATTAATATTTAGGATTCTTTATGCTTTAATTGGCCTTATTTTACATCCACAAGCCTCATTTAATGCATCTTTTCGAGGATGATCCTGACACAAATCAACATCCAATCATAATTCAAGTATTTCCAAGTTGTGTGGCCCAAATTTGGTGGTTTGGGACTCATTCACCACCTTGGGCGTATGAGTCCCACTTAGGTTTTCAGGTCTTGAACCTGGTTTCACACCTTTCTAAGCATTTTTGAATTTGCTTCGATAAATTATGCCTAATGGAACTCATTCGCCACCTTGGGTGAATGAGTCCCATGTGGCCCAAAATAAAAATCAATTCAAATTCTTGGTGGGATTTTATCCTCCTAGATCTGATGTCGGCTTGTAGTGTTGTAATTTTCAGAATTATTGCATAAATAAGTATAAATACAAGTTTATTTCACTCATTTTACACCTAGCAATTTGAATGAGAATTCTTATAGAAAGTTGGAGTTCACAAGAGAATTCAAGAGCATTCAGAGGTAGATTATCAAGCATTTTAGAGCATTATTCAAGAATCAAGCATAATGTCAAAGTATTCATGCATCTTGTTTGATTTTTAGCTAACAATTGTAATGTAGGGTTTCATGATTCAAGCTAGCCTTTCACTCAAGATTTATCACATTCAAGAAAGAGTCAATATCTACATCCATTAAAGCCATTTCATGCATGTTTGCAACCTCTTATTTCTATGGTTTGGTGAGTCGCAACATCATATTTTGTCCATTATTAATTCTCCATTCCTATTTCATTTCATTCTAAGGTTTGATTACCAAAAAGGGGTTTGACTACGAAAAACCCCTATCCACTAACAAAACAATAGTGTGTGATTTTCAGGTTTATATTGAAGACACATTGAGGAGTAATTTTGGAGAAAGCTATCAAAATGTTCAAAGTTGTCAAAGTTGTCACCTTGCATTGGAGATACTTGGAGAACTTCTACAATTTGTAAATAGGAGTTTTGGATCCGAAAATCAATCAGGAAGCATAACGTAGACCTTGAAGTTCCAGAAAATCATAACTAGAATGATTCACTAGTTCTAGCATATAACTCCTAGTTTAGGTCAAATTTCATTTTTTATAGATTTGGATACCCATTTTCCAAATTCTTGTTTCAGCATAGAAACCCAGATTTGGGACTGATTCGCCCAGCTTGATGTATGATTCCTAGTCAGAATTAAAGTTAGAATTTCTAGCATTGCGGAACCTCATTGAATCATCTCCATATTTCCAAGTGCACACATTTCATTTTATAGCTTTTTTTTTTGATTTCCATTCATTTCTAAATCATTTAGTGAAAGATTTCATTAAATTAGGGTTAAGCATTTTAGTTTTCATTCAATTTGTCTTTCCAAGCCCTCGCTTGATCGTGAACCCCTTATTATTTTACAATCATCCCCTAGGACAACCCTATTACAGGATCTCTTTCTCCTTTGCATTGAGATCTCTAGGGTTATCTTTGAATGAAATAATTGGAAAGTGGGTGTGCTCTATGTTTTAAACCATACAAAAGAACCTATCCCATATTCCATCATTTCATTTTGGTGAACCTGCAATTAGAACATCATAATTCTAATTTGGAGTGCACTATCATCCTAGATCTTTATTGCATTAACATTGCATTAGGGTTTTCATTAGTTAATTGACATTCTAGGGTTTTCAAATTTTGCATTAGTGAAAGTGCACATAGATTGCAATTTTGCACCTCATATCATTGAAAATCATACAAAATATGTGTTTTAACTTAGGTTATGTTGGTGATTTTTTATGAGCCAAAATTGATCTCATCCCTTACCTATGAACTTTCTAGGGTTCAATTATTAATAAGGGTAAGGATTGGCCAACACACAAATAAGAATTTAAGAGTCCTTACTTCTACTCTTTGGGCTCTGTGAAACCTAGGAGGGTAATCCCATTTGTACTTCTAAGATACTAATTTAATCAAGAGCACTTCCATACAAAGATAAATTCCCATTAATTACACATGGATAAAATTTACTAAAGGCTTGGCCAACCTTCAAAATAAAAGCTATCTATAGCTAGGAATCAAATGATACTTAAAATTGATACATTCTTCAAATGTTGGGTGTTGAGATTTGTTCATCATTTTAAGCCCCTCGCTAGAATGTGTAACTAAACTCAACTTACATCCAAGACAAACTAATGAATAGGAAAGTGCCTCCTTCATGGGACAACAAAATCATAATCCAATTAACTAGTAATACACTAACAATTAATCCCAGTAATTTATGGGCCATTGGCATACTACCTTATAGCATCCAACTCACTATATTTAAAACATTATTTCTTACCAAATCCTATATCATTTTCCTCACAAAATCATGAACTTACTCTAGCATTTAATCGACCCCTTGAATTGAAGCATTAAGCAACACTCATTTAGTTTAAACAACAAAAGACAAAATGAAATTATCATTAACAATTCCATTCATGGTTTGCAAACAAATTACACAAGAGAACACATACATTAAATTTATAATTTCTATTACTGGTATTACTGTAAAACATTTTTAAAATAATTACATCATAACTACATACCCCCAAAACTGGTCCATGGTATATCCATTAATATATCTATTTACATTATGCTCTTTTTCTTAGAATAGCATTTTCACCTAGACCCTTCTAAGACTACAAACCTGAACTCTCTTCTTTAATCAGCCCTAAAATCCCCTTTATAGAATAGGGGAGAAACAAGCATCTAGCTGCACTACAATGCATTCCATATCCATTTCAAAACAATTTCAAAAAAATTCCAGAGATTTCGTAGACGGTTATATCCAATCATTGATAAAACAATGGGGAGCAAAAAGACAAAATCCCTAATAAGTCATTGAGGGATGGTAGCCAAATCACCATAGGGAAGTTCCAGTCACCAAAACAATTTCCATGTCATGCAAAAATCTTTCAACCATACTAGCCATAAGACTTCCACATCAGCATGGAAGAGTAAAAGATAAAATGGAAGAGTAAAAGAACAAAATCATGGACACTAAGGAAATGCTATCATCGAAAACAAAAACAAGTTCGGGACATCACTCCAATTCTTTAGAATCAGAGTATTCCCAACCACTCCTTGTGTGCAATGAAATTGGAGGAAGCATCATCACCTCTTCATCAAAAACATCATACGACACCAAGGAGAGAAGGTACTGGATTTACCCCAAGTCAGTGTCATCTCCACCATCCAAAAAGCTATCAGAAAGAACAATGGGAGAATCATTTTTCCCCAGGTAGACCTTTGGATTCTTGTCTCTTTCCTTCATGGCCTTCCTCGCTGGCACAACCGACTCCTTTCCTGTAACTTTGACTAATTCTTCTAAAATGGTCATGTTTCATAAGTTGTAGGTACTCTAGACAATTGTCTTCTTCTTTCAACCATGGGCACTCCTTTTACTCTCTTGAGTCACAAGAGTCACTAGAATCTCTTGTTTATCCTTAGGAAAATCCTCATGACATTCAAAAATACTAAGATGGCTAGACCTCCTAGTAGGTCAAGGTGGCACACCAGACTTTCCCATTTCACAAAACCCTGATGAATGCTAGCAAGTTTTAAATGAGTAGAAAACCTAACCAGCCCAGAGACCTCTAAACCAAATTCACATCAAAGAACACCCACAACCCTTAACAATTAAAACCAACCCTAGAAATCTGAAAATTCTAGACAAACTTAGAACATGGATTTCAAAGAGCTCATATGACTACCAACTTACCCAGAATTCACATCAACTCCTCAGCACTCGAGAACTTGTGACTCACACCTCAAATTTTCTACAGACTGCAATCGGTGAAATCAAATGGAAAACCATACTACATTAAATAGACAATTTGGAGCATGCAACAATTAATAATTGAAGAACTCCTTGTGCGAGCAAGTTGATAATTTAGCAACTAGAATTTGAATCTGAGCCATCCATCTTTGTGAATTTATAACATCATCAATGGTGACCTAAAGTTTTTTTTTTCCTTTGCAACTTGTTCCTAGAAAGAAACGATGCCACCTCAAATACTACCATGTTGTCCCCTAATCTTCATTAGTCACCTATGATCTGATGATCAACATGGATAGCCAACTTGATATGTACCTTTCCATTTATATCGGTGAAGTACATAGTCATCACTTGAAGAGAACACTTGTTGCCTAGAATATTACATCGCACATCACTAATTTTCCCCACTCCTTTAGGGCTCAATTAGCGATAAGAACATGGGCACAATGAAAAATATGTCATTGGATCATTGAGCCATTTCGAAGATTCCCATCTCTCATCATGCATTGCGGATTCATTCCTTCCTCTCCAGATCACATAAGTGAAGAGTGAAGAAGATCAAGACAAGTACACCTCCATGGAAAAAAATAAATGGCACAAGATACATCACTCTTAAGAGCACTTCAGACTAGTGAAGGAAAGCTTGAGATAAAGACTTTATCAATCATCGCCCATTTTAAAAGAACAATCAAATAGTTATCCATGATGAGTGATGGAATAAACATCGAAGTCATTGCTCATCACCTATTAGAAACTCAAACCTTATAATGGATTTGTGATGAGTGAAAAGAAGAACAGTGAGCACAAGAGATCATTATGTACATCATAAATATATATTTCCAAAAATATGAGTAATTGGTGATACTAAAGGAACTAGTGATAACATATTCCATCATGCATCGCCAATTTAACTTTGTCATTTGAAATAGATCCACGATGTGCTACAAAATCAAGGAGAATGCAGCTCATCACTCATCGTGGATTTGAGCTCACAAACTTAAGATGGATTAGCGATGAGCGATATGAGACTTTAGTGAAGATAATTAATGTGTGCTCATAAGCTGTTCTAAAGAGGGAAACTACCTAGGCCGACAAATAAAAGGCCTTGAGGACTTAATACATAATAATTCAAAGGATGTAAAGGCCAAGAAAGCCAATCGAACAACCTTATAGAAATAAAATATTTTCATTACTAGGCACGAGGGGTCAGTAACCCTATGGGCTCAGATGACATAGGGTGATCCCACAAAGCTGGTTTACAAATTCTGAGAGGAACTGATTTTTGCTCAAATCACATATTTTTAAAAAATATAATGATTTAAGCGTTAAAAAGTTCCATTTTAAGGATTCCAATTGAAGAGGATTTGATCAAACCACCTTAGATCAAACCCCCTTGGATAGAACCTCGCTAGTTTTAAACCATACCTATAAATGAGTCTCCTTTACACCTATCAAAATGCTGATAAAAAATCACTTTTGATTTACCTTTTGGGGGATCAAATGAATTCATTTAAAATTTATTTCAAATGATTATGGTAGTCCTCTAAATGAGCTATCCCACGAATATAATTTTAATATGTTTTGGTTTTATTATGTATGTGTTTTTCTAGTTTTATTAAACATAGGTTTTTCACTGAAAATCAAGCTCTCTGTTTTGCACATGTGGAAAAATAGAAAATTATCAAAAAAAAATTAAAAAAAATATGTTCATGCTGGGTATTGATGTCCTTAATCCACTAAAAAAAAAAAAAGAATTTTGATACATATAGAATAAGTTATACTGTATACAATCCGCCTATGTCTGAATTGCAATTGGTTTGACTTTGAAACTCTATTAAGGAAAAAATATTTAATAAAAAACTATGAGACCAAATTAAAGTGCTAGATATCGTAGTTACAAATCTAAATTCGAAAAAATTAGAATTTTATCTTTCATACAAAAAAAAATATGTTGTATATGGTGAGCGTCACTTTTTAAAAATGTTGTTTTCTGAAAAATATTAGTTTTCGTGGGAGATGGAAAAAGAAGTGCAATATTATTCCAAAAAATTTGAATTTTTTTTTTTTAGAATCTACATACAAAATGTGATGACTCTAGTTTGCATCATCTCCAAATTTCTCACGGTTTAGCCACTATAGGTGCCCGAATGTGAAGATTTAGTTAAAAATAATAATTTCAATGTCCAGTTTGACCAAAAATTGTAAACCACTATTGTGGGATCACCCAATGTAAGATGTTTTAAAGTAGTCAAGAACAGGCAACCGAAGGTCAATGATGAAATAGAGATCCAAGGGTTTTTCAAGTGAGATTTTTGTAGCAAAATCCTCAGACAATAATGATGAACGAAAACCCAAGCCCAATCATATTGAGAATGAATAAAATTGGCCAAAATAATCAAGGAATCATGAGTTTTTAAGGATTTCCATCAGGCTACAGTTCATACAACATAATAAGCATAAAAATCAATTGATTTTTTTTTTAAATTAAAAAAAAAACCCTCACTGGGACTCATACGCCCCTCTGGATGAATCAGTCCCAATGTAGATTTTGCACTGCATTTTATAGAATTTAAAGCATTGTTTTTGAGATTTTGTTTGTTGTTTATAACTCTTTATTTCAATTTAAATATTTTTTGTTTCATTTAGTTCATTACACTTAGTTTATTTTGGTTCATCTTGTGCATTTCTTAAAATTCCAAATTGCATCTAGAACATTTCATTTCACATTGTTGCAAAAATTAGAATCTAAAATTTTCATCATGGATATGTGCTTTGGTAAGTTGTGGATGTCCTCAAAGTCCTTCGTGGATTTTCCAAGTTGTGCTTTTGGAAATGAACCTAATGAAATTGAACTAACTTATGCTCTTTCAACTCCTAATGGATGTCCTCCCTATGATGTCAACATTATTGTAGAAGATGATGACAACATGAATAAGTTCCTAAATAATTGTCTTAACAACCTTGATGCTAATGCATCCTTTTATCCATCATTGGAACAACCAACACCCCCTACAATACCACCTCTTGAGATGTTTGGTTAAACTTACATCCTAAGGTTGAGATAAAATTTGAACCTAAGTTCCCTACAACAAGCGAGGTAAGCCAATGGTGGGCTCGACAAGTTTTTTTAAAGAAGAAATAAATAAAGAACAAAGTGTGAAGGATTAAGTGTTGGGTGAATGGATTAAGGCATTCCATTTTTAAAAAAATGAAAAACTTTAAATGTAAAAAATTAAAGTGGTAAAGCTTTGGGCACGAGTAAGATTTATTTTTCTCGATTAAGTGTTTTAAATTCCTCACCTTTTTAAAATTATTTGAGTGTGAAGTATAAATGATGAAGATTGAGGTGCAGGTAAATATTTCACTAAGCTGAGTAAAATTTTAAGAGCACTTACCATTTAAAATGAATTTGTTTTAAATGAAATGTGCAAATATAGTTTTTAGGGGTAAATTTTTATTCTATCCATGGAAAGAATTATGAACTTTCACATTTAGAAGCAAAGTTTTTAAATTTAAAGTGAAAATTAAAATGGGCATGGGTAAGATTGTATTTTTCCCAATAAAGTGAATGAGATTATTCACTTTATAAGTTAAAAAAATATTTTTTTTGGAGACGAAAATGTAAAATGCAACAAATTCAAGGGTAGTGGATTGAAAGGAAATCATGAGAGAGAAAAAAAAATCTTTTGCAAGGAAAGATATTTTTCAACTCCAGAATGAAGAAGAATGATGACTCTTCAAGTTGGAGAATCTTTTTCTGTTAAAGAGCAAGTGATTGATGAAGCAGGAGAACAAATTGTTGAATAAGATTTTTCTTCAAGCGGTGGGTAGTTACAAATCTAAGGGACCTAAAGATGATAGGTGTCTTTCATAGAAGGATTTTAGGACTTATTCTACTTCTATATCTTTTCTTTTCTTCTCTTTTGTACAGGTTTTGAAATTCTAAATTAGGAAGTAAGGTAGAATAGTGTTGATTTTGAGTCATAAACTAAGTATGTAAATTGTAATAGTTGGGTTTTATGAGCAAAAGTTAGCCAGTTTTTATAGAAATATATTACTGTCATGAAGTTGTCTCCAAATTTGTAATATTTTAATCATATGGATTCAATATATCAAGGATTTTTGAATTTTTCATTGCAGCTTTCCTGTGATTGTGTTGTTTGGCCATGGTTCTGTTTTATGTAAAGAGTTAAATTACTTTGATAAGATAATTGTGATTTAGAGTGCAGAAGTAGGATTGGTAAGTAGAAATTTATGACAAATATGAGTGGATTTGTTAATGTAAGGTATTAACATATTATAAATCCATTGGTTGAACCTAGTTTGCTGATAGGATCTTTGTTGTAGTTTTATATTTGACTCCATGGCCCATGATTAGGCAATGATCTATCACAAAGCCTAAGACATTTTCAAAAACAATTCATATAATTTTAAATCTCAATGAATCTTTTCTTTATTTTTTAAGTTATATTTGTTCCATATATCTTCATGATATTTGAAAGAGTATAGAGGCTGAATTTGAGAGAATTTCACCTTGTGACCCTCTATGTGTTTGAGATGAAGATATATAAATTATTTGTTCTTAGAAATGTTCAATGCAAATGGGAATATGCTTTAACTTGATAGAATATAAAATACCCATTACTCATATACCTGAGAACTATCCACTTTTATAGGTCTATAATTTATTGTTTGGAATAAGTTTGTGATACATTCAAGCCTAACATTAGGAACACACTCCTAAGTCCTATGGAGCTCAAAGTGTAGAAAGATTTCATAGCCTTGTTTGTTGGATTTTCTTGTCTTCAACTTGTTGATAGTGTAGATTCCTTCTCCTTAACAATGTATCCCCTAGTTTAGGCACTGTGTTTCTCCTTAGGGTTGAAGGTTGCAAGAAAAATAACCAATAGGCCAGAAAGGTTTTTCTTTGTTTTTCACTCTCTTTGGTTCATTCTTCCATTTCTATGTGTATTTGGGGAATGATGATAGTTTGATCTCTCTAAAAACATTATAGTAAGAACATACTGACCCCAAATCCATAGATCCCTTATGTGTTTGGTGTTTTCATTTTCGGGGAAACCCCTCTCTTTTCTTCTACATGACATAGATTTACTTGGAAACATATGAATTGGTGTAGGAATTTCAGTGTAAGCTCTCATGTATTCTTTATTGTTTTCATTTATCATTTTCTACATTAAAGTAATTGCTCACAACATGGTGTTTAGAAATTTCTTTAAAGTGGAAGCATACATTGGCATTATTCTTTCCCTTTTTTTCCTTTTCATGGTTCATGGTATAGTATTTTTAATTCATGTGATGTTTTTTTCGCTTTGTGGATGGCATTGGGTGTGATGTCCTTCAAGACTATGATCTATCTTAGCATATTGCATTTCTCTTAGTGGCTTGGTGTGACGGACTGCATCCCCTAAGTTGTGAATCTTCTATTCTTTGATTGGTCCTCTCTTGGAGAAATTAGGCACAATTTTCTCTAAGTTAAGCCCTCGTATGAACTAAGAAAGAATCCTTTGAACATTATTTACATTTTGCATTTTCATTTTCTGTTATATGGCCACCTTGCATAACACAACTTGCATGCCTATGTAGCCATCTTGCTTGTTCATGAGCTCTAAGAATATGGAGTTTTTCTTGTCTCATGAAGGTCAAAGTTCATTTTGCATGGTGGGTTATCAAATTTATCAAGAGGTATAACTTTTGTATGGTTTGATAGGAAGTAAAATGAGGGCATGAATTTCCCTTAGCCACTCGCATGTGTGTGTGAGTGCATACTGACCATGTGTGTATGTGTCTCACCTTCTTGGATTTCTTACCCAATGGACAACCTGAAGCTCCATTTCCTCATAGTGAGTGTGCATTTTTTGGATTAACAGCCTAGATCTGATCCACATCATGATGGAAAAATGGTTGAAGCTTGATCCACCCCTATCTTTTTCATTTTGTTTCATTTACTTTATGACTTTGGCACTGTATACATGTTCATTGTTATTGGTCTTCATATCATTTTCATGTGTGTTCTTTTGTGCCTATGTTGGTTTTCCATAGGACCTTGGTCCTAGGGTCTTGCGCAACCCTCTTGATCATGGTTATCCTATATTTCTAGCATTGGTGAATTTGGACCCCTCCTAGTGTCTGTTGGTCTACTTTAGTCTGAGTTGGAAAGTTCCCCCTCTCACTAAATTGGGAGCTAGATGTAATGAGGGAAAAAGTCCCCCAAACATGGTTTTGATTTAGTGTTGCAATGTTTCTAACATATTCACATTAAGTCTTGGGCCCTTGTGAACTTTAGAAATGAGCTTATTAATACCTAATTTAGAGTTTTGTAAAGTGTTGTAACACACTTTCACACTTTTCTAGTATTTTCATTAGTATTTAGGCTTCTTTAAGCTTTAATTGGCCTTATTTTACATCCACAAGCATCACTTAATGCATCTTTTCAAGGATGACCCTGACACAAATCAACATCCAACCATAATTCAAGTGTTTTTAGGTTTTTTGGCCTATATTTGGTGGTCTAGGACTCATTCACCACCTTGGGTGTATGAGTCCCATCTAGGTTTTTGGGTCTCGAACCTAGTTTCACAGCTTTCTAAGAACTTTTGAATTTGGTCCCATAAATTATGCCTAATGGGACTCATTCACCATCTTGGGTGAATGAGTCCTGTGTGGCTCAAAATAAAAATTAATTCAAATTCTTGGTAGGATTTTATCCTCCTAGATATCATGTTGGCTTGTAGTGTTGTAATTTCGAGAATTCTTGCATAACTAAGTGTAAATACAAATTTATTTCACTCATTTTACAACTAGCAAGCAGGAGTTCACAAGAATATTCAAGTGTTTACAAGAGAATTCAAGAGCATTCAAAGGAATATTATGAATCATTTTCGAGCATTATTCAATCATCAAGCATCATTGCAAAGTCTTCATCCATCATGTTTGTTTTTGAGCTAACAATTATGATGTAGGGTTTCATGATTCAAGCTATCCTTTCAATAAAGATTTATCACATTCAAGAAATATTCAATATCTACATCCATTAGAGCCATTCCATACATGTTTGTAGCATCTTATTACTAGGGTTTGGCAAGTTAGAACATCATATTTTTTCATTCATCATTCTCCATTCCTATTTCATCTAATTCTAAGGTTTGATTACCAAAAAGGGGTTTGACCACTTGGAAAACCTCTATCCACTAAAAAAAAACATTTTTCCCTCTCTTTAGTGTGTGATTTATAGGTTTAAATTGAAGGAACATTGACAAGTAAGATTGGAGAAAGTTGACAAAGTTGTCACCTTGAATTGGTGATACTTGGAGAACTTCTATAGGTTGCAAATTGGGGTTTTAGATTCAAAAATCAATGAATAAGCACAAATTAGACCGTGAAGACCATATTCAGACCTTAGACTTCTAGAAAACCCTAACTGTATTGATTCACCAGTTCTAGCATATGAGTCCCAGTTTAGGTCAAAATTCAAAAATTTATAGATTTGGACACCCATTTGCCAAATTCCTATTTTTGCACAAAAACCCAGATCTGGGACTGATTCACCTAGCCTAGTGTATGAGTCTCAATTAACATTAAAGTTATAATTTCTATCATTTCAAAACCTCATTCAAATTTCCAAGTGCACACATTTCATCTTAAAGCTTTCTATTTTTATTTTCATTCATTTCTAGGTCATTTAGTGAAAGATTGCATTAAATTAGGGTTAAGCATTTTAGTTTGCATTGAATTTATCTTTCCAAGCCTTAACTTGATGGTGAACCCCTTATTAGTTTACAATCATCCCCTAGAACAACCCTATTATAGGATCTCTTCTCCTTTGCATTGATATCTCTAGGGTTATCCTTAAATGAAATAATTGGAGAGTGGGTGTGCTTTATTTTCTAAACCATACGAAAGCACCTATCTCATTTTCCACCATTTTAGGATGAAATGATTAGCTATTGACTTTCAATTACTTCTTCAATTAGTGCATCGTCTACCTTTTTCAACCTATCTTCATTGGAAGCCATCAAAACCTTATTCATATCATTCGTAGGAACATTTTGTGCATGTTTCCATTGAATTTTTTTGCAAGCATACCACTCAAGCACATTCTTTATTTTATAATTTCTCCACAACATATATATTCCATATCTTATGATAATGTTAATGGTTTTTATTGCATCCTCTATTTCATTTGGATTTAATAAATAGACAAAGTCATTTATTATCCTATCATGTATAGCCTAAAATATTTTAACTTATGCATCATCCTTCCATAAGCTATATTGGCTACATATTTGTTGTGTAAGAATTTTAATAAGCTCAAAATATTTATCCATAATCTTCTCAATCTTCTTGATGATATTTTCTATTTATTCTATGCATTGCAATAAAGAATCTCTCTCCCAATCTAACTTAAATATCTAAGACTTTATCTTAGGAGAATCTTGTTCTGTTACCACCTTTTCTTCTAACAGGTGATTCATATACATCTTCTAAATTACTATTATCTTCTACAACTCAATGTCACTTATCTCTAGGTGGTCTTTGCAATTGGCCACTAGCCTTTTGGTCTTCCCAAACCAATGAGAAGCTTCTTTGAATTTTCCTCTTACTTATCTTATGGATTCCTCACCTTGTATCATTACTTCCTCCACCCTTGAATTATCCAAAAAAATGTATTTATACCTTTTGATTTTAAATTGTATCCACTTTTTCCTTAGGCCTTATTACTGGGTTTTGAGGCAGCTCCTTCAATAATTCCCTCAGTTGAGCCACTTCTCTAAGAAAAAATTGCATTTGATCTATGCAATATTTTATCTCATTTTGTTTATCTTTTCTCATTTGAGTAGTAGTCAATTTTCCAACCCCATTCTCATTTCTTCTATATATTTCTTTCTTGAAGCATTCCCTATATTAATAGTTAATAGTTAGTAATATTTAATAATAACTTCATGCTTGTCCTTTTCCCCTATAGGGGTCACAATTTGTATGAGTTTTCCATAATATACACTTCATCTTATTGCATGACTGATACTTTCCTTATCCTTGGGCTTTGGTGTTTCTGTCTCTTACATCATGCTCTTGAATTCTAGTGGTATCAATCAAGCTTGCACTGATGGTCATAATTATCGAGCCAACCAATCAAGTATGTCATTTCTTAGTCCCTAATTTTTTGGACCTTCTTCTACTACCTAGTCTCTATGTTAGGAAACTTTCTCTTCTGAAGTATGATCGCTATTTTCCTCATTCTAAGGGAATTATTTTATATCTTTTGTCTACAATGATTCTTTTCTTACTTGTTCCTTCTATGTACCTTTCTTTAGTATTTCTCAAATCTATCACCACTTTTCTCTTCTATTATATCATCATGTGTGAGAGACTCATTATGTTATCGAACATCACATTTTTTAGTATGTCCATGTCCTTCATTATTAATCTTAGTGGATGTAACTAATTAATCCTTATTCAACCTTTCCTTCTGTTGAGATTCTAGTAGTTTCTCTTATGAAATATTATTATTAATTTCTAGATATTGAGATTGGTATTTGACCATCTCAACTTTTATTTAATCTTTCTATTGTGCTTCCACTTCCTCTCTTTCTTGAAGAATGGGATTTTGGAACTCTTATGCTACTTGCTCCTATTGAACTGGAAGAATCACCTTTGTTGTTTCTTCCATCATCATTTATTTTCTTTTATGGTTATTTCCCTCTTGATTGGATGAATTCATTATTTACTCTGAGACTTCAACAATATTTTTAAGAACATTATTTTCATGTTCTTTTGTAAGAGTTGATATAGAGTTAGAAATTATTTTTGGTTATTGTTTCCCTTGTAGCTTAGAATGTATAATTTTTTATAGCCTTTCCCTCCCTTTCGTTACTTGGTTCATGGTCATTATCTTTTACTCTCCATTAGGTGAGTATATATTTTCCATATTTTATCTCATTATAGAAGTCCCCACTTATGGAGGAGAGGAAAACATGGCTACTATTGGTTGTGATATAGATCATCTCATCTCTATATATAGTTGTTCATTTTCAATTATCTCCTCTGGGGTTAGGAACTCAATTTTTGGTAGCATAGATGATGATGATGCCTCCACTAATTTACTAAATTTTTCTACACCACCCTAATCTCCATATTGGGATCCTCTGGTTGCATAGCTACTAAAAATCGTTGAATTGGGGTTTTAGTAGTCCTTTCTCTTTTTTATTCAAGAGTTATGGCTTCCATGTTTTTATCTTCTTAGGAAATCATCATACCCAATGTTTGAACTATTACCTTTTTATTTCAATTCCTTCTATTGTGGATATATAATAGCTACTCCCTTGGATTTTAGTCTCTAAATATACCTATCAATCCAAATTTGACTAAAATCTATAACCATCTTGTTATTTCATCCAAGCATGTGATCTCAGGTTCTTTCCAATTGGGGTCTTGAACAAGCTGATAAAAAATTCTATCAGTATTATACTTTTAGTTCAACACATTTTCATCATCTTCTTTCAACTATTGTAGAACATAATATGTCGCCATGGTCATCATTTCATTCAATATTAATCTCTAATGTGCCATGTTCCTAACTTCATTCTCATCCTCACAATCATTCCAATAATTCTCTAAATGAGGTTCATGAGAAAACCTTCTTTCAATATGTATGGAGAGCCTCCATGTTGGGTCATACATAGGTCTTTCCAATCTAAATATCTAAAATCCATGCATCAACAATTCATTTTCGGCTAACTTAGCACTCCATTGTGTGCTACATTTATAATTTCCCATAATGATGGGAAATTCGACCTATTCTATCTTATGAGCTTGAAGAAAGGCATCATGAAATTCCATCACTTTCCTTGAAAACTCCAATAGTAACACCTTGTTTGTAAGGTATCTAGATAGCATATATGATAAACATGAGAAGCCTTCAATCCTGATATAGGTGAATTTTTGAAACTATATGTACCAACATCCATGTTAAGTTATAAAGGCATATGCATAAACAAATATTATTTTAGCTTTATCACCTTCCCTATTTCAAAACACCTTCATGGTGAATGCATCCTTAATCCTCCTATAATATTTTAGATACTCTTTGTTACTTGTCTAAGGGTAATGTAGGTAAACTAACTTTTATGCATGATTAATACCTAGAATTCTTACTCTTTTTAAACCGTGAATATTTTCTTTCACTGCACATATATATATCATATATGAGGACATGAAGAATAACCATGGTGCTTCAAAATCTTGCATCCATTCAGACAAGAAATCACTAATGACCTTGGGTCAATGAACATTAGCAGTGTCATCCTTTACATGTTTGATGATCCCATATATCCAAGGTTCAAAATTTTCTAGAATCTCAATTACTCACTATCCTAATTAGTAAAGTTACTATATCATGGATATATGTGATGAAGTCACACCTAACTACAATCTTAGGAATTTTTGGCACTAGTTTTGGATTTTCCTACTCCTTAAACCATGTTATCAACAGTATTGTTTTATTCTTCTCTTCCATGTTTTCATATTCTTCCACAGACTTTCCCACCTCTATTGGACTCATTGTTGGAGAAGCTAGAATCCCAAAGGTTTAAGTGATTCATTTTTGAGTTAAATCAACATATAATCTACCCTCTTTCAAAATAAATTTTCTCGAAGCATCATAAAATTATATACATCCTAGAACTAGCTTTGGGCCACCCATTACCTTAGAAGTGCCTACCGCCATATGTAATCCATGTGCTATGATATTTTGTTTTTGTTAAGTAACATTTGGTTACCTAATAATTTCATTAATTTTTTCTTAATGGAAATTACCCAAATGGGTATCTATTACCATCCCATAAGTTGCTAAAACTTGGGATTGGGGGAATTCAAATTCTTCACTAACTCCCCTCTTTTGTATACTCATCATGTCTAGATTTTGCATGGCTAATGCACAAAATTTGTATTCTAATTAAGGTAAACCTTCCAATCTTTCCCCTTTTCAATGTTATTTTTACCCAAACATTCTTAAATGGACATAACCCTATTTAAATCAATTTGATAGTATCAATAATATGTAATTCAAGAAAAACTAACCAAAATATTGTATTTTCATGAATACCAACTATATGTAGAACATTAAAACTTGATTCATAAAATACCCAATATAGATGAGAAAGATTTTGAACTAAAAAAAATGATTGATGAGTCTATACCTCATCCAGTTATGATATTCCCACCTTCTTTACCTCTCCAAGTTTCTCTTCAATTTCTATAATTCTTCTATATGTATCTTCTCTAAGCATGTTATGGCATTTTCAGAGGTATATGTAGACTTTCTTAATGACAACACAATGCTTTCGCCACCTTCTTTAACACCTAGTAATCATTATTCATTCAATGTATTGGACATGTATGAGAGTGGTGGTTTAGGTATTAATGGCGAGGATTTCGATCTTCATACATTATTTTCTTCCAAAAGTAAAGCAAGTTCGGTAGCAGCACCCTTATTCGAAGTTCAACATAATTTGGAAGATACTTCTCGAGAATTTTATCGAGTGTGGAAGTGGTAGTTTATCAACATCCAACGATGTATCATCATAATATCCCAAAAATCTTTATCATAGTTAGGTATCATGGCTTTTGGTGAAAGATCCCTATTGCGGGAAAAATTTCTACTGTTGGATACACACATTACACCAATTTTGATAAAGGATACACACAATTAGTTCACTGGAGCTCAAGATTTCCAGATTTAAATGGAATTCGAATAATGTTTCAGGTCTGGGTTACAAAATTTCTTGTTTAATAACTAAGAAAATTCTCTCGGGTCCCGACCTTCCTACCAGATATTATACTTTAGTGGATGCTCTTTCCTTAGCGACTGCAGTATACGTTAAATCAAAATTCGTAATTCTATGGGACCCAAAATTTCTAATAAAGATTTTCACTTTCCCTAATCCACTTCAATCATTTTAACGATGAACACCATTTCCTCCCCACTTCTTACCTTTTATTCAGGGAATTGCATAATTTTATTATTTCCTCCAAGTGAAAGATAAAAAGGATGGGATCTTCACTTTGTATTAGCAAAATGGGGTGTGTTGTGAGACTACACAACAAGTTGTAGATCTTTAGTTCAAAGTAAATCTAAGAATCTATATGTATAAATATTGATCATGCCTTGCATACCTTAAATTTGTAACCTCTAATTTTTAACAATAACAAATCCAAAAGCATGAAATTTCCACCGTCCATGATATCAATATACATAGATTTTCTAGATTTTGATGTTGTAACATTATTTAACATCAAATTTTCAGATCATACTCCACGATCCATCATCAAGATGCGTTAGAGTTAGAAAAGAGAATGATGTATCATGGAGTATGATCTGAAATGTTGATGTTAAAAATTCTTGCAGAATCAAATCCATAAATCCCTTTATACTTTAATAATCAATTTATTATTTTCTTTATTTTTCTATGAATCTCCCATTACATCTACTCTAGCTCATTTATTTACAATAGACTTGATATCATTTTTTTCTCAATATTTATTTTACATGCTGGTTTATGAATATTCATTTACTTAAAAATAAATATTGATTTAGAATGCACATGCACTTTAAATTTGGAGGAAAATATAATGAAGTTATCTTGTCCTTTGCCAATTCCAATTTAATTTTGATCCAAATTTGAGAGAACACATTATTGTGATTACATAAAGACATGACATGCTTTTGTGCTATATGTATGACTTTTTCCTTGATTCTTTTCCACTTCATTGACTCCTTCCACACATTTTCATACATGTGATTACTAAAACTAAAATCTATTTAATAATTCCTTATTCAAATAACAATAGAAAGAAGTTGGAAACCTATTTAATAATTCCTTATTTAAATAACAATAAAAAGAAGTTGGAAACCTTTACTACTATTTATAATGAAGTATCTATATTACCATTTTATAAAATAATGTTATAAATATTAAGAAACATGGGTGAAAACAATCTCATCCATAGAATCCAAACAGAACTACAGCCTGATATAGAAGCTCCTAAGCGGTTTCAAAACTCTAATCTGATAACCGAACACCATAACTCTTTTAAATAAATGCTCGCTTATATAGTTGTTATATGATAGCTCAGACTTACCTCACTCTCTACGTCAGTCCTCGTGTTTATTAAGGGAGAAGATAATTACACAGGAAATCTGGAGTTGGTAGCTTCGCAGGGAAACACCGAGCTAGATTTCTGTTACATCGTGGATAAATAAAGAATCGTTGTTCATGATATCAAACTTGAAAGTTCAGAGGTTTTCTCTTTTATTTATGCAAGTACAAAATTAGCCAGCATACTTCCTCAAGGCGTCATGATGGCCTCCCATGTGACGTTCCAATCACCCTTTGTTAGGTCATATATTTTCATCATTATGTTCTTCAATTCCATCACATACACAAACTACATATTCTTTGTTATGTCATTTCCCTTTTACTAGTTATATTTTGGGTAATAGTATAATGAAATGGTAATGATTATGACTTTCACTGTGCTTGCAAATTAGTGGCAGTGGTATATCAATCAATCTGACCTCTTTATTCATCTGAAACTTTAAATTTTACATTGACGGTTGAACTGTATGGATGTTAAGAATATAAATTATTACTACGAAAGCTTTTCTACAATCAATTTAGTCTACCTTCAACGCGATGGTCACAGCGTGGCTATTCTTTATGCTGAACTCAGAAAAAAATGAGCTCTAATATTTTGAGATTATGCAAAGGCAATATACTACCAATTTTATTTTATTTTTAGTAAAAATGGGTCATTACTTACCATTCATCCCAAACAATTGAAGTGAGAAAATATTAAAATGAATCAAATACTCGAAGCTTTTGAAAGCTGTTGAGATATTATTAAATACAGGCATAAAATGAAGTTATATTAATTTATGTTTTTTATGAAAAATAGTTTGAAATAGCTTTTATGATAGTGAAAGTAAGTCTATTAATCTTATTATGTTAAATCAATACTTTTAATTCAATTTTATTTTGTATAATAATTTTATGAAAAAGACTGAAATAGCTTTTAAGATATTGAAATTAAGTCTTATCTTTTTTTTTTCTGATAAATAAGGGGCCGAAGCCGAGGAGATTGTATTAAAGTTAAAAAAGTAAGGATTTACATGATTTGAAGCCTCAATAGAAGAAAAAACAAGCAGAATCATGGCTTCCATGAGAAGATCAAAATCAGAACATGAAACCTTAAAGCCATCCTTGCTCATCATGGAGTTAATTGTTTAAGATTCGTTCCATCAGCTCCCATATTTGCTAATGCATCTGCCATTGAATTGCCTTCTCTGTAAATATGGTTAATTGTTACATTTTCAAACTTATCCATCAGGTTTATTGCTAAATCTAGTAAAAATTGTAATTTTCAGCTCAACACTTTCTTAGCTCTTATCGCATTTACCACAAAAGTCGAATCCCCTTCAATTTCTACCTTTGCCAAATTCAATTCTATGCAAAGGGATAGCCCTGCCAGTAGAGCCTTAAATTCTGCCACATTGTTTGTGTCAATCTCCAATGGTTTTGAATATCTTGCAATAGTTTTTCCCTGCCAAGAGTGAATCACACCCCCTGCTCCTGATGCACATGGATTCCCTCTGGACGCTCCATCAAAATTCAGTTTGAACCAACCAATATTTGGAGGTCTCCATTTACAATTTTCTCTATTTAGTTTACTGACTTGACAACCTTTCCCAATAACTTGAGGAATTTTTAGACCAAACCAATTCTTGAACATACTGTCATCCGACCCTGTGTAAAATTTTGATTTGTTGCTTTGGGCATGAATTCTCGAGTTCATTGTTTCCACAATGACAGCTTCAATCTTATTCATAAGCATTTCTATCTCCATGGGTTTCCCTTGGAATACTCTCCTATTTCTCTCCTTCCATAGTTCCCATATCATAATTGAAGGGGAAATGATCCATAAATTTCCACACAAGCTGTCCCTAAAAAGAGTTGGCCAAGATTTGAATAGTGTTAATATATCATTTGGTAATGCTGATATCCAACCAAGTTTAGCACAAAGCCAACGCTAGCATTCAAGGGAAAAGGAGCATGTTAGAAGCATATGGTTGACATTCTCCTCACTATTGTAACATAGTGAACATCTTGAAGGGCCCTGATATCCAATTCTTTTAAACCAATCTGCTGTCAAAATTTTACCTTGCAATGTCGCCCATGTAAAGATGCTAGCCTTTGGCATGCACACTCTATTCCAACATAATTGGATAGGTAACTCAGATTTGGTTCTTTCTTGCTGCCCAAATGCTATTTTATAGCCATCCCTCACATTATACCAGCTTGATTTTGATCCATTCCAGATAATCTCGTCCCCTCCCTGCTTGAACAGAATAAATCTATCCTTTAATACTTGTCTGAGGTTATTGATCTCCACCAATGGTATATCAAGGTCTTCAAATTGTTTTCACTCCCATTTGCAATCTTGGTTATTGTCTGATAATGTAATGTAGTCACTTACATGAATTCCCCATTTGGCTGAACAAATTTGGCTAATTTTGTCTGTGTCCATCATGTTGTTGATAATGGGGTAACCTCCCCATGAGTCATTCCAAAATAATATTTTCTTCCCATCCTTTACATTCCATGAAATATGGTTAAGTATAATATCACTAGATTTAGCAATAAAGTTCCAAATACGGGACCCCCTAGGAAAATTTGTGACTCTTAATGCCTCTTCACTATTTAAGTTTGTGAGGTATTTGCTTCTAATGATCCTAACCCATTTGAGGTGTTGTTCCTTATGAATTTTCCAAAAAATCTTAGCCCCTAGTGCCTTATTCTGACATAACTGATTTTTGATACCCATGCCTCCGTGCTCAATTGGATTGCAAACCTTATCCCATGCAATTAGTGCAAACTTATTTTTTGTGTTTGTGCCTTGCCAAAAAAAATTTCTTAACTTTCTCATCAAGTCCATATAGACTCCGCTTGGCATTGAAATGCAGGACATTAGATAAATGGGAATGGCTGATAGAGTTGCTTTCAGCAATATAATTCTCCCTGCCCAAGATAACCACTTTGATTTCCATGTCTCCATTCTCCTATCAATCTTTTCCCTGATTAGTTTCTAGGCTGAAGAAGATCTCAAGGATTTATCTACTGGTATCCCTAAGTAAGTGCAAGGAATTCTACCTTCCTTAAAACCTAATAACCTTAATATTTGGTTTTGGGTTCGCGTTTTGACATGAAAGAAGAAAATTTGTGACTTCTCTTTATTGACTACTTGTCCTGAAGCCTTAGCATATATTGATAGTAGCCTTTTCATCTGTAAGGCCTCTCCTCTACAACCTTTCCCAGAAAGAACAATATCATCTGCAAACTGTTGATGTGTGATTGGCTGAATTGAAGATGTCACCTCCACTCCTTTGATAGAACCAGATCTTTGAAGGCTGCATAACTTCCTACCAAGAGCTTCAGCCATGATGATAAACAGAAAGGGGGAGAGTGGGTCTCCTTGCCTGATTCCTCTTGAACTTTCAAAAAAAATAGAGAATTTAGAGGTAGAAATGCAGTAAAATAACAGGTTTATCCATGATTTGCAAAACCCAAAACCTTCCATGCATTTAGATAAAAATCTCCAGTCTACTTTATCATATGCCTTTTTGATGTCAAGTTATATGAACATACTTGGCTGCTTATTTTTTTGAATAGAATGAACTGCTTTTTGAACAATTATCACTCCATCAAAGATGAATCTTCCTGGAACAAGCCTGTTTGTTCTTCTCCTATAATTTTTGGCAATATCTTTTTCAATCTGTTTGCAAGGGTCTTTGAAAACACCTTATATATTGTGTTGCAAAGTGATATTGGTCTAAATTCATCTAGACATTGTGTTTTTTCTTTCTTAGGAATTAAAACAATGAAAGTGTTGTTGATTTCTCTTAGAAATCTTCCTGATGATCTTGCTGCTTCTAATACTTCAGTCATTTCCGAAGCCAAAATTGGCCAGCACTTCTAGAAAAAACCTGTTGGGCCTAGGGCTTTGTCAGGATGGAGCTGATTAAGTGCTTTTTGTATCTCTTCCTCCGTAAATTTTGCCATCAACATCTGATTATCTTCCTCTGAAAGCAGCCTAGGGATATCTACCAACAATTCTTGTTGAGCTGCAAGATGTGAACCTTCATAATTGTTAAGAAGATTTGAATAAAACTAAGTCTTATCTTTACTACTTTACTAGCTTTTTTTTTCTTTGTATTAAAAATGTTTTTGACATCTGTAATTTTCATTTTTAAATTTAAATTACAGTTTCTTTTAAATTAGTGAATGTTAAAATGATGATTTCATTACTGTTTGTTTGATCAGGTAGTGTTTTAGATATTATATTTTTTTTTTTTTGAGTTATTTATTTATTTTGCTTCTGATTTCATCGTTTTAACTTTAAGACTGTTAATATTTTTATGTATTAATTAGAAATGAGCTCTCGTATCATTGTTTTCATGGACTAACTAGAAGTAAAATCTACTACCTGCCATTTGCTTATGGAATGTTCTATTACTGAACTATTGACCTTCTTAATGACCAATCTATCTCCAAATGTAACTTATTTTTTAACACAAAATTATTCTATATTAGTTTTTATTTTAAATACTATCTTTATGTTTAACTTAATATAATTTCAGCCCCTTGCCTACTACTTAAGCTGTTGCTCAAGGTATCTTTGTGTAAATTAGGATTTTATAAACTTTATATATAAAATAATGGGCGAATTATGCACAAATATTTTTCAATCGATTTTATTATTAACTGGTATTCTGCCTGCTATGTATACATTAGTACATTCACTCTTTAGATGGCCATGTGAGAAATTCACATATTTTATTCAGTGTTTAGCAGGAATGCTCCACTAGCTACACATCTGATTTTTAGCTTTCACGGATGCCTCTTTGTCGGATCTCTTTAGTAAAGAAGTCAGTCATTGTTTCCTTCATGTCTCAGCTATAGATTGTCATTGCCATGAGAAGCGTTAGTGAATTTAGTCTCCACCACACAACTATCACAGGCTCCATCAACATTCAAAACCATATCACACCTTGTGGTGCCATTGGGTCCGAATGGTAAGTTAGGTTAATCAAAATAATAAGTGTATGTACATTTTTCAAGTGAGTTTTTATATGTTTATTTTTTTGTTTTTAGGTGTATGTTGTTTCTACTTTTACATCTATTTTTCAAAAGAAGATTTTTTTAAGGATGAGCCTGAGCCTTCACTTTAAATTCTGAAGAGAAAAGGGATGTCTCGAGGACATTCTCTTTACAAGGCGAATATTTTTTAGGAATATCTTTATTTGGAATTGTGAAGGAGAACTAGGAAATCCTCATCATTTTTCAAGGATTCCCTAACATCTCTTATTTCCAGTAATATTTTTGAACACTAAAAATTTAATTAAGTGGCACTTTAGGAATATTAAAAACTAATAATGTGTCTTATGATCCCTACAAGACTTCTCAACACAAAATAAATACGGTTTACATTTATTTATTTATATTCTTTCTTATGTATAACTTTTTATTTTTGTTTAAGTCGCAGACAACAAATTCATCAAGTGCTTTTAGCAAGCTTTCAACACATTGTTCAACTTCTTGCATGTTTAGTATCACTACTATTAGCACATTGATTTTGACCTCTATTTTTAAGCATCTATGGAAATGTCATGGTTATATTTTCAATCTTTCCTAATCATTTATTTCAATCTACAATAGAATTTGACATTTTTAGTCACCACAATGGTAGTATACTGCTATATAATAGTTTGTTAAGGCACTTCACAACTATCAGTAGATTTAATCTTATTTTCTCAAAAAACGAAGAGGGAAAGACCAATATAGGTATGTAAAAAATCTTGAAATCCATGTTCTCTTATTTTTATGGTATTTATTTTACTCTTTTTAGTTGTTATTATCCAATTTTCATATGAAGCACTAAAATTTTCTTAGCCATAATTTATGCATTGGCTTTCCATCCTTTCATCATCTTGAGACTAGAATAAATTTATTTACACCTAGTAGGATAGTCATTGAATTCTCATGGTCATATTTATTGTATTCATTGATATTATATAATGAAAAAGTAAAATAAAAATTTTAGTAATTTAATTTTTATTTGAGACCTTTAATCATTTGTATGCATCCCATCAATTTTAAATACTAAAAAAAATGAACCTTTAAACTATATGGAGGATTATAAAGATGAGCCTTCATTTTAAATTTTGATGAAAAGAAGGGATGTCTTAAGGATACTCCCTCTAGAAGGGGAATGCCTCCTAGGAATGTTCCCATTTGGGATGGTGAAGAGAAACTAGGTCATCCTTGATACCCTCATCATCTACCAAATGCCTTGACCTCCCTTATATCTAGTCATACTTTTAAACAATAAATATTAGTTATACAATATTTTAATAATTGTAAAAGATCCAAATCCATCTTATGGTCCCTACAAACTTCCTCGGCAATTTTTTTTAAAGATTTATCTATATTTTATGTATTATTTATCATTTCATATTTCCTTATCAAAATTATTTATTCTCATTTATGCCATAAAATAAAAGTCATCAAATGCTTTCAACAAATTTTTAAACTTCTTCCAACTTTAGCATCAATGTTATTAGTACATTCACGGGTGATCCCACAATAATGGGTTCCACTTTTTGGTCAAACTTGACATTGAAATCAACATTTTTCACCAGATCTTCACTTTCGTACGCCTATAGAAGCTAAACCATTAAGAATTTGAAGATGAAGATGAAGAAAACTAATGATTTGTGATATTTTGTGTTGGCAATCTAATTATTTCTTTTTAAAATTAAAAAATAAATTGTGAATTATTTTATATAGTTTTTATTAACTTATTTTTTTAACTAAACATCATTTTCAAAAATTGATGCTTGCTTTCAGCTGCATAACTTTGTTTAATAGAAAGCATACAATTCTAATTTTTTAAATACAGTGTTTTCACACCATTATCTAGTGGATGGATATTTTTTCATAATTTTTTGTTGCATATATATTTTTTAATTAATTTTCTAATTAAGAGTAATTATAATTTGGATATATTATGCTTTCAGCTGCATAAATATTTTTGTATTCATCTGAATTAACTTAATTCTTTTTTTGTTGGAATAAGAACATCAATAGCTAGTGTGCATGCATTTTTAAGAAAAAAATTTATCTTTTCCTATTTTTCCGTGTGTGTGAAATAAAGACCTCGACGTTCATTGAAAAACCTACATTCATAAGAAATAAAAAATAAATATAATAATAAAATTAAATATACTTAAAATTATACTTTTTGGGAAGCTTATAATAAGGACTACATTTTTAAAAAAAAATAATTTTAAATAAATTAATTTGATCCCCTAATAGGTAAATCAAATGTAGTTTTTTATCAGCATTTTGATAGATGTAGAGGAGACTCCATTATAGGTATGGTTTAAAAATAACAACTTTCTATCCAAGGGGGTTTGATATAAGTGGGTTTGATCAAACCCTCTTCAATTAAAACCCTTAAAATGGAACCTTTTTAAGGCTTAAATCATTATATTTTCTAAAAATATGTGATTTCAGCAAAAATCAAGATGTCCCAAAAAGTGTAATCCATTATTGTGGCAACACCCTCACCTAAATGGACTCTATTTTATATACATTGAGATCCCTTAACTAGCACCCAAATTTAAATTTGTATTGTCAAATGTAATATGTACGATAACACTAAGCATCTCATAAATAAAAAGTAAATTCCACGTAAATCCTACAATATGAGCCATATATACATGTGTTATATTATTCTCATCAATAAACATAAATTTTTCCTTGCCTTTATATATAAGAAGAAAAAACCACTAATTATGAGTAGTTATGGAAAATGAGTCACCTAAATCAATAAACCATGAATCATTACTAGAAATCTTAGTAGAAATTAAAAATGTATGTCTTATCATTAGAGAATCTTAGTAGAGAATTTTTTTTTTGTGTTCCTTCTTAAAATGGAGTCATTTACAATAGTTACAAGATTGACCCTACTATTACAAGGATTTTTAATCATACTTTTTTATTGAGAATTTCCTTATCCCCTTTTTCTTGCTATATATTTTGTGGGAGTACCCAAACATATGCAACCTTGTAGTTATCATCAATATATTTCCTTCTAATTTCTTAACTAACTAATATGGAAATAAATAAATTTGAATATTGGCAAGATATCAAAATGTTTTGGTAATTTAGATTCATAAAAAAAAATTAAATATATATGAAAAACTGTACAAATATCAATCTTATTGGATTATATCTTATTACAAGTTTCTCAAAGAAATATTTCTTTTTTGATGTAATAATTAACTCCCAATTTAAGTATTATCTCTTATATGTTCATGTATAGTAATGTTATACTTTTTACTAAACATCTCTAGCTTTTTCTTTACTAGTGCATTTTTTCATGTGTTTTAAGAATATTCAACCTACAAGTGACCCCAAAATTTCATTTCAAAGTTATTTTAGAAGATACATTTTCTAAATTCCCAGTGGATGAGGTATTTCCTATTGTTGAGTTTGAATTTTTTTACAACTGGCTAGATAATCTCACTTTAATAGGGTTATTTTAAGAAACACCCCCTAAAATAATGCTTAGAGGTTGGGTCAACAAGTAATAGACCTCGCATGGGGTTTTACTTGATCCAATTTAGAACCTAACTAAGAGGTTTTTTCTTTTCCATTTCTTTTAGTCTATCCATAAGATTAGTGAGTTTATTGATAAGTAGGAATAGATTTATAAGATTAGTGGATCCTAATTAGTGAATTTATTGATAATTCATATCCTAATATTTTTATTTGAGTACATGGATTCAATGAGCCCATATTACAAATCAATTATGTGGCTGGACAATATGTTGGGGATCCCACCTCAAAATCTAGGGATAAATGGATAATGATTTCTCACCTTAAAGAAAAAATGTTAAGTTTGGTGGTTCCCAAGATAAAACTCAAGCCTCTTTGGACCATCTATTTTCCAAAGTGTAACTTATTATTATTTAACACCTTTCAAACAAGAGGAAAGATGTTGCCTCATCTATAAGTGAGACCTCTTCCTTGCCAATATTTTTCTCAAATGCTTGAACCAACATTGGTTTTGTCTTCTCATCTGAAATATTTTATTCAATCTCCCCCATCACCCAAGCCTTTTTTGACATTCATGCAACCCTCTAGTATAACTAGAAGAGTGAGAATATGTAATTGAGAAGTTAAGAATGTGAATTCCTAATAATTAATTGGTTAGTTTCACCCTAGAATCTTGTTGAATCATTATTCCTCTCTCAAGTAGTTAATGGTGATGATATGTGAATTGATTCTTGCCAATGAATTTTCTCCCTTGGAATGATTGAGATCTTACTAAGGGTATGTGCAGTATCATCATGGAAAAAACAGGCCCTTAAGTGGCGATGAAAACTCAGAAAATTAGTGTTAGGCAACTTGACGTAAAAATTTGAATAAGTTATCTATATTATTTCAAAAATATGTAAGAATAGAATCTATAGAAAATTGAATTTATTTTCTAAACTACCAGGTTTATTTAAAGAAAAAATATATATTTGGTGAAAATTTGAAATTTCAATGCAGTAGTACTTAAATTTCAGGGAAAAAATAAGAAGTAGGTCTCTGTCTAACCACCCTAACCACAATAAAATGATAATATTTTTTTATAATATTTTTTATGTAAGTAGAAGACTCATGTCCCGATGTGATGCATATTTTTTTGTAATTTTTTCCAAGTAAATAATTAATTATGAATTTTTTATTACAATTTTTTTTAAAATATAAAAAAATTGTATGTCTGACCACCTTAACTTGGTCAAAACATCATGAAATTATTATTTTGTTTTTTAATCTTATGATATGCAAAGCATAGAATGTGATGCATGTTTTGGATTTAAAAAATGTGATATTGTTTGAAAGCTGTGGATTTTTTTCAATTAGCCTATCAATCAAGACTTTAGTCGTAATTCGAATAGAAAATGAATAATAATTATTTATTAAATTCAAATTAAAGCATAATTTATATTGGTGTAAAACTAAGAATCTCCTTTAAAATCCCTTTTCATTTCACCAATTTTGGGTTAAAAAAAAGTCGTCAGCCACATGGGTCATCATATCGCTTACATATCGCCACTTTTTGGCCCATCATGATCCTGCACATACCCCTAACCTATTATTGAAGTATTCAATTAAGGATTTTCATTAGAATCATTTTTCTTTTGATTTTATCTCGCTACATGAAGTGAATATTATATGGTTTTTTCTTTTAGTTTATTGTTGAATGTTGTTTAGCCATTTATCTCTATTTTTACAATAACGACAATGTGGGTGATGAATGGGTTGTCACCTTTATCTCTCATAAGTGGAACTCTTTTTTTTTTAATATGGTACTAACCCAAATATCCATGTCATTTTGATACTCTTAAATTTTGATAATCATTATTTTGGTATTATAAATATTTATGTTTCCAATAATAATGTTGAGAGATCTCTTTTGTGGTGATGGATTGTTGACTTAGTGCCTACTTCCACTTATATTATGTGTGAACTTTATTATGTTTGAAATAACATATGATAAACATGGAACAATTCCTCTTCAATGGACAACTACAAAATATGAGGTGTGATATTAAATGGATAGTAAATTGGCTCTTTCTCACCCCAATATAGACCACTACCACAATCTATTATATTGGTATACATGGAAAAAAAATTTAGTAGGCTCAACTATACTCTTTAAATAGCTATTTCATGTGATGATTGAAAAATAGTCCTTTTTATTCTTTGCTATCTACTTTTTCCTCTCAATGGGCCTTTTCTGGATGTCACTCTATCAAACAACTTTCCCATATAGTTTAAAATTTAATGGTAAGTTGGAGGTCTATAGATATGTAAAACTCAACTTTTAAATATTTCTCTATTGATTCATACTCTCATTGGACCACATGAAAAGTGTGGAATCTTGAAACTTTAAAAAATCGATTGACTAGATAGTTTACATGTAAGAAGAAGGTCATTAAATGAATTTCCCATTTTTTGCATATCTATAAGCACCAATTGGTAATTTTTTGACATGCATATGAGTCCACAACCTCCAAGACTTGTGGGGGAAAAAACAAAGCTAAATATGAACCCCTTCTCACCTAGTTTGTAGGTTAGTGTGGTGGATCTTCAAAACCAAAAACAAATTGTTGATAACCACACTACCAAAGGAGCTCAAATAAAAGTTAGGCTTCACTAGCTCAAAGTTAGAGATAGACCTCTAAATATTTTTCCAAGATCTTAGAGCTTCTCACACTTCCCAAGTTACCAAGTAGATTAAAGACGGGAAAAATATCTTCATAGAGCTCCTAACCATTCCATAAACCTTTTCCAATCATTATGAGAAATTCTTCACTAATTAGGAAAATTCTATAAGTTCTTCTAGGAATATGTTGGCAAGGATTTTTATAAAATCTATCTTGAATCATGTATTATTCCAAGTTAGTAGGGAAATTAATTAATAAAGGAAAAAAATATACCTAAATTTGGAGATATATTGGATATTTGCAACCAATAACCCATCACTTTTCTCAATGTTTACTACAAGATAATTTTGAAGGCTTTGACCTTGAAGGTGCAACATCCCCTTCCTCAAATTGTGAATACTACGAAAACTAGATTTATCAAATCTAGATATTTTGGTCATCAATCCAAGGAATTTTGGATCCTTTGTCAACCCTTGTATCAAAGTCTTTATGTTCTTCTTTTTGAAGGTTTTTTCTACCTCTTGATACATTCAATGTTCCAAGGGTTGGATCTAAAGGTGTCAGATTTCTTAAATCTTTCCTTATATTATTAATAGTCATTTGTTAGATGACTCTTTCCTCACTCTTAGTGAAGAGAAGCTAAATATCAAATAGGGGATTAAGTGTCTTATTGAGATCTTTACAAAGCTTCTAGTTTTTCCATTCAATGGCATAAGACTCAATGTTACAAACAACCCTTTCTTCCCATGCCTTCCTAATGTTTCTCATTTGGTATGAAATGGATTGTCATATAGAATATTTTCAAATTGCTTAGCATCACATTTACTTTCCAAGCTTCACAATTTTCCCATTGGTAAGATGTTCTTCATACAATGGAGAAAAATCTACTGCATTGGATCATGAAACCCATTCTTTTGGTAGGGAAGTTTAAGGTTTGTTCAAAGATTCTTGTGGAAAATCATGTTTATTGCTCCTCATGTTGTACTCCTTTTAAATCCTATTATATGAAGTTGGAAAAACATTGTGTAATTTTTTTTAGAACTCTTCAAAACATAACAAGATATTTCATTGGGTTACTTGGTAGTTCTTCTACCTCCTTTGGGATTCTTGTTGTTTAGGAATTTTATCCACCTAGTTCTAGGGCTTGGCCCTTTACGTCAACTAGATTATTTTCTCCCTTCACAATGATGAATGTTAAAAAATCCTTGTGTGACATTTCATTGCCTCTAACCATGTTTCCATATGGTTGCTTGGAAATGGATTGGGCTTCAAAACCTTCTTAGTATGAAAAAATTAGTATATATTCAAGGAATATTTGTGATAAAGATTATTTGGAGAGATTGGGAATCTATAAAACTATAGCTCTTCTAATATTTTTCTAGGTTTTAGGTTGGATTTCCCTGAACCAACAAAATATTTGGTGGTCTCTTGTTTTGTAAAGCCAAAACCATCTATTAATTAGGTAGTTGTGGATACATGCTTTGAGATTTCATAAGAAATGAATTTAAAATCTATTAGACCTCTTTTATCAAACCTCTACGAGGATTTTAATCTAAAATGAAACTAAGACTAAGTTTCACCTTTCCAATCAGGATTGTGGAACTTTTGAATTTGTTCTACAAATAATTATAGCTAATATCGGTCACAAAATTGGTATCGGTTCTTGAAAGAATTGGTGGAAAGTTTGGAAGTGGGGTTGAAACACCACTTTCAAGAACAAAAATCCTGACAAGGCTAGCTTTGGCTCTCTCCCTACTTTTCCATGGTTCGCAGTTTGAACCAATACTCTCATTTACAATTCTCAATTTTGGTGTGGAAATATAGATTTTATATCATCTAGTCAACTATGTTGGGGCCCTAATTGGCCCATTTTTCTTAGTTATTATTTTCCAAGTCTTTTCTATGGGGTCCATATTACTTCATTTAGGTGTTCTTCACCCTCGATGGCCCTTTTTTGGGTAGTAAACTCTCTTAAGCATCTTTTTTAGTTAAATCTCAAAACCTAAAATCTCTAATCTTAGCTTCATGACTTCTTCAAGGTGTTCATATTAGAACCCTTTTCTTGGTTAATGGTGATTCTTAGGGATTGGCCATATTTTACATATTTTTAAGGTTGAGTCATTTTTCAACATATGGAGAGATAAAAATTCAAGTATTTTTGTCAATTGTTTTATTGATTAGCATATTTTTATTTTTTCTGAAGCAATGATTTTTCCCAATGTTATTGTAGATTCATGTGCATTCTAACAAAGTTAGACTTGAGGTGGCATATCTACAAGTGCTCCTCAACCACTAGGGAAAAGCCCCTTATGCAGTGGCTAGAGTTCCTCCATCCCCCTCTTCTTCTAGAAGCTTCACATCTCCTCATTGAAGTTGGGATGGAAGGATTCTTTTTTTCTTTGTGCTACCTACAAGGCTCACTATTAGGTTTCCCCCCCAATACTAGAGTATACAATGGCGAGTGGGGTTGTTTGTGGTCTACTTGTCAATTCTTTACATCCCTACCACCTATAGGATGAACTTTTGGGCAGCCTACTAGTGGTGCTTCTAGCTTGTATGACTCTAGAAAATTTTCTTGGTTGACTCTTGCCATTTCGCTAGCTTGTGCTATTGAAGAATAAGAAGCAATGAAAGTTAAGCAGGATGATTTGTAGGACCCTCCTTTATATTTTCTAGACCCCTTTGATGTATGGGGAAATATGGATGGCTGAAATCTTCCTCCTCCTCCCTCTACTATTACTCTAGTTTCCTATTAGATTAATTGTTTCTATGTTTTATGCTCTAGGCTCTACACTATTTAGACTTTAGAAGTGTGATTTTATTTCCTTCAACCTTTATTTATGAATATGTGTAATATTTTTTATTTTTTTTTAAAATCATAAGATACCTATATATATTATATTATATTTATAAAAAGATTACAAAATTCAATCTGCCATCTCAAAAATTGGCTTTGCCTTATCAACCCTAAGAACAACTATCTGCCTTTCTGATATTTCAGGCATCCACCACTTAGTAGATTTGAGCTTTTAGCAGCAAAATTACAGGACTAATTTACAGTATTAATCATTAAAAAATAAAAAGTCCTATCCACAATTTTCAATATATATATAAAGCCTTGAGATAATTTCCCATAAACAATTTGAAATGATTTTTTTCTAGAGAGCTAATCATTGAATTATTGAACAAAAATTCAACTTGCAACAGTATGGAATACTACTTCGTAGGCTTGTCTCCCAAAAAACTTCTCACGAGATTACTAAGACTTTCGTTGACAAACATAGCTTAACCAACTGCGTATGGATTGTATTCAGAATTGTAATTCAACTTTGTACTCATTCACTCCATGATGTACACCAAAACTGTACCTTAGTGTGGAATGACGCTCTAAAATTCCCACCAATGTGACTGGTTTGAAATAAATTTTCTTGCTATTTCGTTTAGCTGTGGGATTATTGTTTGAAGTTTGTTGAACTGCAAGGTTGGGCTGTTTCTAGGTAGGTCCCTGGCCGTGACTTGCTTACATCAGTTGTTATATGTTAGCTCACACATACCTCACCCACTACGCCTGTCGTATTTATAAAGTAAGGGAGAAGATAATAACATAGGAAATCCCGAGTGGATAGATTGCCTCTGGAGAAGATCATACTGGATTTCTGTTACATCACGAATAAATGAAGAATCATTGTTCATGATATCCTCCTTGAAAGTTAGAATTTTTTTCGTTGATTTATGCAAGTACAAAAGTAGCCAGCATACTTCAAGTCATTGTCATTTTGGTCTTGTGTATGTGGTGTGCCATTATGGCGTCCCATGTGAGGTTACCATCACTCTTTGTTAGGTCATTTATGTTCATTATTATCTTCTTGAATTCCATTGCCATACACAAGCTACATATTCTTTAATGGTGTCAGTTTTCTTGGTGGGGGGGTTTAGATTTTGTGTATTAGTGTAATGCCATTAGGACTTTCAGAAAGCTTGCAGGCTACTGGTAGAAGTATATAAATCAATCCGAACTTTAGACATTAAATTTTGAGAACTCTGAAACCTTAAATTTGTCATTGACCGTTGAACCCTGTGAAGGTTACAAATAGCAATTACACTTTTTTAGAAGGTATTACTGTGAATGTTCTCTGCCATCAGATTAACCTGCTCTCACTCTCCACTAAAACCAGCTTACCATAATGGAAGGTGGTTGAAAAGAGATTCAGAAAGCTTGCAAGTTATCCATTAAATAAAGAGAGTTTTTGGCAAAGTAATGTAGTTAGCCCTTGGTCTCACTGATATTCTACCGCAGTTTTAGAAATAGAAAAAATAACCCGAAGTTGAAACCCACCCTTACTTTTATAATTAATTGTACTTTCTGCTTTGGCTTACCAAATTCGTCATTGCAATCATTTACTAACTTCAGAGCTAAAAATGTGTTTTACTCTATTTAGCAATCTTACACTTTAATACATTGAAAATCTGTATTAGTTTATTAATCTTTAATTTCTATCAAGTCACTGCAATAAGATTCATACGGATTAAAATATTCATTAAGGGACAATTGGGTCATTAAAGAATTATATATAATTCTAGTAATTGCTTCCGTAAGATGATGATTTATATTTTATTAAGATACGTTGGGTTTTTGATAACGTATAAATCTTATTAAAAATAACAACAGATACGGAAAAGAAAAGTAATTAAAGTGATCAAACCTAAACAATGCTTGATTCAATCCGATGCACCCTCATAACCTTAGACTTGATGTGTGGATGAGAGAACATCTTAGAAAGAAATTTCTTCTTCCTTTTGTACAATTTTTCATGAAGAGTTGACTTGCAAATATATAGACCTAAGAGAAGAGGGAGGGGATGCCTCCCCAGAGGAGACATTTAATGGCATTGTACAATTTAATGAATAAGATGGAGTTCTTGATTGACAAACTATTGTCTCAAGAACAATCAACTAAAGCTATGAAACTTAAGGTAGAATAAGAATAGTAGAAGTAGATTGTTGAGCTTTAATAATATTAATAAAAATATTATGAGCCTTACTAGACCCCTAAAGGGAGAAGTTTCTTGAATGTTATGGATCAACAATTGAATCTTTAGGAAACACCATAAGATGGCTAGGATGATTTTTTTTACACCAAGTTGAAGAATATTTCTTATGTAAACTATGAGAGCATTGTGAGGCCAAGTGCCCAATAGTGAAGCAATGCCTATCAAAGGGGATTGTCCAGATAATCAACTGAAACCAAGATTAGTCATTAACCTATACAATAACCTCACCTAGTAAAGCTTTCAATAGATCAACTTCCACCAAGATATGTGTAGATGAGGTGTTAGTAAGGTTCTTATAAGTTAGGCCCAACTTTAGGAATCAACCAACAACATTGATTATGACCTCATAGGCTGATATACACCTAAAATATAAGGGTAGATAAAATAATCTAGTCAAAATAGGTGTAATTTCAATGTAGTCTTTTAGGGGCTTGAAAGAGGGATACCATGGGAAAATCAAGAGAGGATACAAGTTTGACATCTAGTCTCCACCACACCATTTAACACAACATGTCTATCATCAATAGAATCAAAATTAACCCAAAAAAATCTATCACAAGGGGAAAATTCCACATTAACGTCAACCAGTGGATTCCAATGCTAAAAAAATCATTAATGCATTTTAGAGAGAGAATTCCATAGATGGCATAGGTGGAACAATCTACATCTAATTTATTCAAGAGAAATCCCCATGTGATAAATCTTCATGTTTTCCATAGCATTAACCACTTGATTTCCCTCTTTGTAAATGTGAGAGGTATCAAGTCTATCAAATCACATTAGGAGGTTATGAATATCATAAATAATGTAAGAGATAGTTCATCCCAACATCCCCTTACCTTCTAATACATCTATAATAATTTTTGAGTCACCTTCTATGTGTAGTCTTTTTTATCCCTAGAGACAAAGTAATCTTGATTCCCCTAGTAAGTCCATTTCTTTAGCCACATTAGAAGACTATTCCCATAGGCCCCCAAAAAATCCAACAATAATTTTTTTATCAAATTTTTTTATAATACCACTAATACTAGCCAAGCTTAGATTTTCTTTGGTGACCCTATCAAAGTTGAGTTTTGACTAGCCCAAAGGTGGAGGTTTCCATTTTTTATTATGTCTAGCTATAATTTCAATATTGTCAAAGGAGTTTGAGTCCAATTGTAAACCCCATCTATGAGAAGTATTAGAATCTTATTTGGTAGGGGTCCTACTTGAAATTATCTAGTTAAATAGGGAGACATTTTTAATTAACCTAAAACAAAAATTGAAGATCTCCTTGGCACTTTTTTCTTCATTATGAAATTTACTATTGTTCATTTCCTTATAGATACCTTGTTAGATTTTGGGGGGGAACCTATCTCCAAATCTCCGTTGTTAGAGGATGAGTGGGTGGGAAAATCAAAATTTTCCACTAGGCTTTTGATATGATCATTCATAGACCAACAAACTCCTAGATTCTATAGGGCATAGCTCCAAACCTCTTCAGAGAAGGATAAATGTAGTAATAAATGGGGCACAAATTCCTCATACACAAAGTACACCTATTAGGAATTTGAATCCTATCTTTCTTAATTTATCCTAGGTTATGATTTTATTATGAGCAGTAATTCACTAAAATAAGTTGATCTTGGATATTAGGTGATTATTCCATATTTGTTTCTATGACCCTCCATAGCCTTCATGCACTAACAATAGATTGTATGCAGACTTGGTAGTGAATTTTCCTTTCCTTTCTTTAGCCCAAAAGAACCCATGCTCATTTTGGAATATAAGAATTGTTATTAAGGATATATGTTTTGGGGGGGTTTTATCTTTCTGTCTTAACTCTTGATTAATACAATGACCCAATATATTTCCATTGAGATAGTCATCCACAATCCTTTCAAAAAATTTTAAAGTGGGTTCCTACAAGTCCTTGAACCCCATTTGATTTAGGAGTTGACTCAACATCCAAGAGCCTTTCCAAAATTTAATCTGGGATACAGTCCCCATCTTCTATAGTATAGCTTTGTGGAGAAACTAATTTGACTTGAGAGCATGGTTATAGATTAGAGACCCATGGGGGTGTTTGGTATTGAATATGCTACTGATAAATGGAATTCTATTTAATTATTTTATTTCATGATCGCACAACAATTTTATTTTTTTTCTTGTAAAAGATCCCAACCAATCTTAGCTAATAGGGCTTTATTGGTTTATTGTATTTTCCTAATTCCAAGACCATTAGAGGATTTAGGAAGGTAGTTATATCTAATTGAGAAAGGCCATTTTTTTCCTCCATACCAAACTAGAGAAAATTTCTTCAGATTCTTTTTGTAACGTCGAAAAAAGGATCCTTATCCTTTTTCATGATTGTTTAGCTCCTTGTGGATTTTCAACTTAATGTCACCTTGATCTAGTGTTGTGAGGTATTTTACACATCCACATTAGGTTTTGACTTGAGAGCATGGTTATAGATTAGAGACCCATGGGGGTGTTTAGTATTGAATATGCTACTGATAAATGGAATTCTATTTAATTATTTTATTTCATGATCGCACACCAAATTTTATTTTTTTCTTGTAAAAGATCCCAACCGATCTTAGCTAATAGGGCTTTATTGGTTTATTGTATTTTCCTAATTCCAAGACCATTAGAGGATTTAGGAAGGTAGTTATATCTAATTGAGAAAGGCCATTTTTTTCCTCCATACCAAACTAGAGAAAATTTCTTCAGATTCTTTTTGTAACGTCGAAAAAAGGATCCTTATCCTTTTTCATGATTGTTTAGCTCCTTGTGGATTTTCAACTTAATGTCACCTTGATCTAGTGTTGTGAGGTATTTTACACACCCACATTAGGTTTTGGGCCCATTTTAAGCTAATTCACATGACTCTGCCCTAATTTAATGTTGTAAAATGTATTTATTTACATCTTCACATTAAATTTGGGAGGATTGTAAACTGAGTTGGCCTAATCTAGTGTTGTAATGTGTCTTACACATTCACATATGATTTAAGACCCTTCTAAGCTAAAAAAACTCAATTTAGTGTTGTAAAGTGTATTTATTTACAATTTCACATTGGATTTTAGGCCTTATTGCATTTATAACCTTTACATCATCATTAATAGGCCCCTATGACACTATATTATGCATCCCAAGGCTTATTTTGGTCAAAAACCTAACAAAATCAACATATAAACTTAATTTATGTATTCCCCGACACTTTAGCCCCTGAAATAGCCCTTGTGGGATCCATTCACCACTTTAGAAGAATGAGTCCCATCTAGGTGGGACTTATTCACCCAGGATGGTGAACGAGTCCTATTTGAGCTATTTTTGAGGTTTGAGCAAGAAAAAGTTGGTTTTTAATTCAAATTTCTTCAATGTCGGCCTTGGGGATCAAATTAACGGTCATGTGAGTGGCTTGTCTATATAAACAAGATTTCAAATCATTATCTCATCTAAGAATATCTAAGAAATCTAAGAAATCCAAGCAACATTGAGCATTCATGTTATCAATTCAAGCATTCTAAGGTCATCAAGATAGCTTTCAAGATCATTCAAGGGAAAGATACTTCATCAATTGTTGTAGCAATTCAAGATCCATCATAATTTGAAGAATATCAAGCATCAAGGTCATTAGTGAGATAGTGTTGTGATGTAGCATTGAAGATCCAAGACAAAGCATTTCTCTATTCTTATTGTCAAAGATCAAGAGCTACATCCTCCATGACCATTTCATGTCTAGTTGTAGATTTACAAGACATCATTCAAGGTATTATTGTCCATGATTTATGTTATTTGATTCATATTCATGCTTCATTATCTTATTTCATCATTTGGTTTAATTACCTATAAGGGGTTTGACCAAGGCAAACCCCCATTCCCTAACAATGAACAAGTTTCTCTCTCTTTGTGTGATTGCAGATCTAGGTACTTTGGAGACTTGAAGATTATTGAAGATTAGGTTTCAAACTTGTCTCCCCATTTGCAAGGTCATATTATTCACTAAAATGTTGGAAATATGGAGAAGATCATTTTGTATGTTTTCATTGATGTCACCATATTTTCAAATTGGTCCAATATCCCGAACCATGTATAGAACAAGTCTACACCCTCCGGTGTTTGATCTAGTATTTTGGTCCACATATTCTCTCGAGTAATCATTTTGGTTTAAGGATTTGGTAAAAGGCTTATGATCACTAGAATCATGTATGTATGTATTCCCGAATGATTAGATTATTGGATAATATGTTGGCATCGGTTTTTGGTGATTGCATCTCATTATTAGGTTAATCATGGTCAACCTAATAATCAACTAATAGCTCTACATGAATTGTGGTTATATGTGTGACCTAGCCTTGGTCTTAGCCGATGTAATACACAGTTGAATTATTTTCACAGAAACTTTGTATGAAGTTGACAAGTTATCTTTTTGTAAATATGTATTGCATCCAATTAGGCTGACCTAATTAATGTGTATGGATATATTAGGTATATATATACAAGATTGTTTGAAGATGAAAAAAAATGAAGATGAAAGAGCAAATGAAAGTGTTGACATGCAAAGTGTGTGAATAGAAGGGTGAAGTTTAGTCTATTTTCATGCAAGCGAATACTCTGAGCATCAAATGAACTAAATCTCCACTTGTGGTGTAATTCCATCAGTTCACATTCTTGTTGTAATCCATTTTGTTTCTATAATCTTTGTAGGAATTGAGCCTCTAGGTTGGGGAAATGAGTCCTTATAAGAAGTGAGCTTTTGTATCTAGCAATGATCCTATTTTGTAATCGGTATTGAAATAACTATATATATTCTGAGCTAATCCTCACCGTGGTGTTTCCCTCACTGGGTTTTCCACGTAAAAATATAGTGTTTTTGTGTTGTACAATTTCATATTTTGTTCTTACTCTTCTCTATTCTATGCAGTAAAGTAATTAAAGGTGTTTTTTCAATAATTTTAGAATATACTGATTCACCCCCCCTCTCAGTATCTTTAATATTCAACATAAAAGGCCATCTACAACCCAAAATGGAGTTTTAGATTTGGGAACTTGGAGGTACAAAAAGAGTAGACTGAGAGGTGTAGATCAGAACTTTAGATTTCAAGAAAAGCCAAACTAGACTCATTTGCCACAAGTGGAAAATGAATCCCTTTTTTGGTCAATTTTGAGATTTTGGAATTATAAAATAACCTTTTTTGAGAAACCTATTCCTGTGCAGAAACCCTGATTTGGGACTAATTTTCCCATATTGGTGAATGAGTCCTAGTGGGAAAAAAATTCAGAATCAATAGCATTTCTAGTGTTCATTCAAGCCTCTACAAGTTTCCAGGTGCACACTTTTTGTTTTGCAGTTTTTTGTGTTGTTTTTTTCATTTTTGTAGGTCATTTTACATATCACACTATGTTTTCAAACATTTTCTTTTCCAAGTTTACACTTGGTGGTGAAATCCTCATTTTACATTGTTCCATCCTCTAGAACACACCCTTTTTCAGATTTCAATCTCCTTTGCATTGGAATATCAAGGGTTTTGTTCTTGAGTGAAAGATAGAAAATAGTGTCTCTCCTTTTAGGTCCAAAACCCTAGAAGCAAAAAGAGACCCCACCATTTTCTTTGTTTCACTTTCAAGTTTTTCATCAATGTACCTAGTAATTTTGAATAATGAAAGGAAATATATAGGTATACCTAAGTGACTCATAGTGACAAGAAGTCATGGCTTATCTGCATGACTTAGTATTATACCTTTTCTGTTTATCAGTTTTTTCTACATCCTTTCCAACACAAAATTTAAAAAAAAGGGGTAACATCTTTGACCATTAAAGAAATTATTGGATAGACAAAAGGAAGAGGAGCATTGTCACATCCTAAAATGGTAGTCACTTTGTCCTATAAAACTTGACTGGTATTAAATAAATATATATTAATTTTCATATAATTAACGCATTGACCAAACATGGTGCCATAGTTATTAAAGCATACCTTTCATTCCCTAGCTTCAAAAATTGAATCTTTTCTATAAAAAAATGTATCATCTTCAAATCACTTGATTATGAAGGGGTCCTAAGAGGTAGCTAGCTTGATACCCTTGATAGCACCTTCTTGAAGAAGTTTAAAAAAAAATACTACTCATAATTTATGCAACCATTATGAAAATATATGGGGATAGGGGGCCACCTTCTCTAATCCCATTTCTTGCACTAAAGAAGCTATGGGGAACACCAATAACAAGAACACATTATTTGACTATGGATATACATTCATTTCAATGAGGTTTAAATAATCCTCATCTTGAATCCAAACTTAGTTATAAATTAAAGGATAAAATTCGATGAAATATTGTCCTAATATTTGGATATATCAAGCTTAAATCAAAACCATTGGTGTTAATTATATTCGTAAAATGTAATATTTCATGTGTGGAGACATTCACATCCAATATTTGATGGCCTAGTACAAATCCTTTTTGAATAGGACTAATCATTTTCTCTAACAATTGTTTCAGACTGTTGACAAAATGTTTGGAGAATATATTATAAATGGTATTGCATAAACTTATGAATGTTAAATCAACCATAGTTAGAGGATCAGAAAATTTAGGAATGAGGGAAATGAAGGTGTTATTTAGTTGTTTCAGTATTTTTTAGATTTGAAGAAATCTTTAGCAAATACGAAGACATTATCCTCGATTATTTCCTAGTATTGTTGGAAAAAATATGAGAGGATTCCATTTGAGCCAAGATATTTAAATGCTCCATACTAGAATTTCCAATCCTCAATTCTTCATAGGTGTAGGCCTTAGGATGAGAGAATTATCATTTTTTCTTACAAAATTTGGGGTGTTGTCTAGTACCTATTCTTCCAACTCTATAGTATGGTTTATGTTAGATTCCATTAATGTTTGTGTAAAATACTCCATAGATATTCTCCCAATTTGTTCATTCATAGAGATTTATTTCACATTATTGGCTAAGTTTCTTTATCAAATTCATTTTCCTATGTTTTAGGGAAAAGAGGTGGAAGAAAGAAGAGTTACGATTACCTTCTTTTAGCCATTGGATTCTAGATTTTTTCATTATAATAATTCTTCTCTTTAAGAGATTTTGTCTATTCAAGATGAGTCTCCTTTTCAATATGGATGATTTCCTCGTTCACATCTCCACCACCCGTTTTGGCTTAAATCTTAGAATCTAGGTCACATGTAAAATGGAAAAAATCTCCAAAAAACCCACTTGTTCCATCCTTTCACCTTATTTTTAATATTTTTTATCTTTTTTCTCACTCTAAGCATTACAAATCCCTGAATGAGAATTTTCCATCAATTGGAAATACAATCTTATAAATTAGGGTGAGTGGCCCACATAATCTCAAATCCGAAGGGAAAAGGCCCAAGGTTGGTATTATCACCCTAGCTTACAAGGAGTGGGTTATGATCAGACACCATCCTTAGTAGAGCTTTAAGTGCTTGTGATTATTGAGAGTAACCGAGTTAGGAGAGGTAAAAAAATTACCCAATATAACCTGCATAAGGTTTTCACTAAATCTCTTGTTAATCCATGTGAAAATGTGCTCGTGTAGGTCAAGTCTATGAGCCCAATAACATTTAGTAGCTTTACAAAATCTTCCATGTTGTCAATATAGTCAATCAATCCTCCAAGTTTCTTAAAGGGATTAAGAGGAGAGTTGAAGTCCCCAACAAGCATCCAATGTTTCTCCTTGTTACCTAGAATCACCTTACGTAGATTGAGTCATAGGATTCTTCTAGTATTTCTCATGTCTAGGCCATAAATATTTAAGATATCCTAAGAAATACTAGTACTAGTTAACATAATACCCAAAATATGCTTCAAATGGAAAATTAGGGAGCGACTTATCTTGTTCAAGTTCCACATTATAACAAGGCCACTAGAAACACCAATAGCATGAATAATCAGAACTTGGGAAGAAGGCCAAATATTCTTAGAAATAGCTTTAAAATTGGTGTTATTCATCTTGACTTCTTGTATTAAAAGGATATATATCTTGTTCTCTAAAATGTATTTTTTTAGAGCTAATTATATGTGAGGGATATTGAGCCCTTTAATATTCTAGGAAAGAAAATTCATTTGGTAGTCTTGTTTGAGGATGTCTCCAATGTATTTTACCTACTAACAGTAATCTCCTTTGATGTCCCCCTTTGCCTTGTCTACCTGACTTGGTTTCAATTAATACATATACCTTCTTATTCTTTCCTTTTTTCATTGGAGTTTTCAAACCATCAAAATCTACTTGATTACCATCATTTTGAATGCATTCCACTAGCACTGTAGATCTAGTAAGACAAGTCACTATTTTATTTTTTAAACTTTCACTTAGTGGGAGAGGAGTTACCTCAAAGGTCTACTTTTTTGGTGGTGTCACAATATATTTCCCTCTCTTCCTTATCCTTCATTTCATAGGGTAACTCATCTTTCAACTCATTCATTGGAAGCCACTCATCTATAGTACATATTTTTTCACTATAATGTTTTCAAGAGATGGATATTATGTTGGAGATATGTATTATTTATTATTTGCTAGTTTCCAAATTTAGGTGGGGTTGTAAGAATTTTTAGGATTTCCTCTTTGAAGGTATAACCCTCTGAGGAGTCATTAGAAAATACTGCACATGCTTTGAGTTTATGATGAACCTTTATTGAGGCTTTGTAGTCAGAAATTAAATGACTAGTTTTGGAGAATTTTTTAGAGAACACTCTAGCATTTACATAGCTGATTGGTTGAGACCATTTCCATATTTAGAGTTCAAGGCAATAAATTTTAGGAGGGTTTTATTGATGTCAATTTTTACACAAAAGTGGGTGAATAGTAACCAAGATATTTTTTTATGATGTTAATTGTAATGAAATGCTTGAAAGATTCTCTAATCCATTGGATCACTATTTCATCCCAAAATGCAAGTGGTAGTCCAAGAAATCTCACCCAAATGGGATTTCTTTTGTTGAGATCAACCATAAAGTCAAGCCCTAACTACTTCACCTACAAAGGGATAAGTTATGTTTGCCATAAAACCAAAGGGCCAAAGGAGAGGGTCATCAGAGGATCATCCTTGGATGTAAAATTGAATAGAAATATACCTCTTGCCATGGTGCTCACATCAATGCTACCCTTTAGATGTTATTTGGATGTATTCTAGCAATGAGCCATATCAATAGAAGGAAGAAAGGAAAATAAATCCTACTAGAGAATTCTCCATATATGAACCTATTCTTTCAACAATGGAGTTTGGTATAGCTAAATCCATTCTATATTTAGTCTTTGAGAAGATGGGAAAAACAATTTTACCCCAAAAAAATATTGGTGTTCTTTGATGAGGACATTTTTCTTGACCTTGGGGTCAAGCTTATTAGGCTTCACAGGAAATACACCTTTTAGTTGAGAGAGTGTGGGAGGAGGGTCCTCCAAGATTGGTGTTCCAACATGTGCCAAATATAAACCATTAACCAATGGGGATAGAGGACGGGGATCGTAAGGGTCCCCATGAAAGCCAACCACCATGCATGTAGATAATTTAAAATTACAGAGCATGAAATTTTTCCTCTCATATAATTTTTTGCATAAAACATTGTTGTTAGGATTCATCATTACTGATAAGAAATGGGATAAACTCCTAATAATTCATTGATCTACTCTAATTTGATATTATATGTAAGGAACATCTATGCAACCAATATTTTTTTTTAAATATATATAGGAATGTTGTCTGGGATAGCAAAGTAGATCAATTCAAGCATTCATAATCAATTCAAGCATTCAAAGTATCATTTCAAACAATATTCAAGTGTAAAAATCCACATCCAATTCATCAATCTCATGCAATTTGTCAACCTCCTAAGATCTCCATTATCAAGGTTTCATACAAGGATTTATTCAGTGGTAACATAGCTTTATTCATTCTTCATTCCTTCTTCCATGTTTTATTTCAATTCAAGGTTTAATTACCAAAACAAGGTTTCACCAAGGCAAACCCCTATTCACCAAAAAAAAAATATATCTATTGTATTTGTGATCGTAGATTTAGGTTGAAGAAGGATTGAAAACCTTTTGGAGATCAAGATTTGCAAAGTTATCAAAATTGTTATCATCTCATAGAAACTAAGATCCCAATGTCATTTTCAACATTATAACTGTGAAACCCAGGAAAGTTGGAAGATTCAGATCTACAACAGAGGCTCCTAAAAGCTACAGGAAAACCCTAAACTTGAACCCATTCACCCATGGGCGAATGAGCCCTAGATCTGCTTTTGAAAAGCACTTTTGGTGACTAGTACACATGTTTCTCCCTTTCTCTGATCTACAATCTATTTTTTGGTTCTATTAGTATTGAATTTAATATTTTTGTTTCATGTGTTAGATTGTATTTTGGAGTTGAATTACTATTTTTAGTTTTTCTCCCCTAAGTGTTGTTTGACCTTGACCCCCATCCTTCAATTATAAGGAAATCTGAAAATTCTCACATTGATTTGATTCACCCAAGGGTTGATAATCAATTCATTGTGTGGATCTCATTTCCTAATGAAATAAAGGATGATAGGTCTACCTATTGTCATTTTGGTGAACCCAACTTTTCAACCTAACCAATTTTCTATTGTTTCAATATAGTAATTCATTTTTAATAATAAGGCTAGTCATTGTGTTTCCAAAGTTCCCAGAAGCATTATGTTGTTTCTAGGGTTTAAAAAAATGTCGTTATACATATTTAGGAGATTGATTAGAGTTTAAAGAAGTCCAAATCGAATTATTGGAAAGGGTATCAATAGTCCAATTTCTTTAAGAATGTCTATGTATGTATATTTAGGGGAACTTGCAACCCCTAGTTGAGGTTCCCTCATAACCCACTTGTTGGTATTCTTGTATTACAAATTTGATAGATGCAAGATTATCTCACAAAAATTGCAAGGCTTGTAACAATCATTTCCATGTTGTATATGAAGTTCTATAATATGATTTTGAATACATATGTATGTTCTACAAACTAATGTCTTTCATTACATAAATGTCATGTTTAAATCTATTTATACATGCTTCAATTTATTAATCTTTCATTTGATAAATTATGATTTGTTTACCCTTTCAATAGACACTAATCATTACAAAATTATTCAATCAAACACTTTCAAACAAACAAAACTCCTTACTGAAAGCTGAGAGGTAATTTTGGTATGTTTACAATTCATAATTTAATAGTGTAAATAAATAATTATCTTTCATAAATACTATGATATAAATCTTTTTTATATGTCATGTATACTTTCCTTCACCTTTACGCTATTATTATCAACTATGGGAAGCCATTACTGAAACTAGTCAATCTTTTAACTCGATTGTAATTTCTAAGGTGATACATTGAATACAACTATAAACTATTAGATTATATTATATTTTCTTACTACCTTCAATTTTCCTAAGACGAGAAAGCATTGATTGGATATAACGAATGCTCGCTTACATAGTTGTTATATGATAGCTCAGACATACCTCAGTCACTAGTCAGTCGATGTGCTTATAAACGGATAAGACAATCACACAGGAAATACGGAGTTGGTCGATTGGTAGGGAGAGAATGAGTTAGATTTCTGTTACATCACGAATATGAAGAATCGTTCTTCATGATATCATCCTTGACATTTCAAAAGTTTTCCCTTCGATTTATGCAAGTACAAAATAGCCGGCATACTTCCTCAAGTCAGTCATTTTGGTCTGCTGTAAGTCGGGTGCTATTATGCCCTTCCATGTGAGCTTCCAATCTCTCTTTGTTAGGTCATATATTTTCATCATTATGTTCTTCAATTCCATCACATGTACACAAACCACATATTCATCGTTATGTTCTTTCTTTTTCGCCTGTTATATCTTGGGTAATAGGATAATGCCTGAATATGGTTGACTTTCAGGGAGTATATCAATCGATCTGACCTCTTTATCCATTAAATGCGGAGAAATCTGAAACTTTAAATTTTCCATTGACGGTTGAACTGCATGAAGTTTAAGAATATTGTTTGTCTTCAATACATTGGTCACGGCATCAGGTAAATTCAACGTCAGTAATTCACTGTTGCCAATAATTTATCGCAGAAAAATTCATCATCATAACAAATTCACTTCAACGAAAATTCACTATCAGCAATTCACGACCATGAAAAACAATAAATTTCTGATGATAAATTTTCCTTAAAATAACAATGAATTGTTAAAGATGAATTTTCTTAAAACCGAACGTACCCATTATTTATACTAAACTCTCTACTAAATTTAACATAATATAATGCAAAGTAGTTAGAAAGACATTTAGAAAGCTTTCAAGTTTGCATTAAATATTGAGAACTCTTGGCAAGTTAAAGCAGTCACTCTTTGACATCACAGTTGTGGAAACGCAAAAATGGGCCAATGGTGAAGTCCATCCATTACTGTATACTTGATTTTACTTCCTGCTTTGGCTCGTCAAATTTCTCATTGCAATCATTCACTGCTTTTCTTGAAGTGCAGCTTTCTGGAAAAGGTTCTTAATATAAGAAAATTAGTATCTTGAAAAGGAAATTTCAAGATAGGAACTAAAAATGTCTTTTACTTTATTTAGGAATTTCACTCTATGGAGTTATACTTTGGACTCATGTTAGAAAACTAAATTAATTTATTAATCATTGATTTTTGGATGTGATGACAATAAGATTCATAAGGATTAAAATATTCATCAAGAAGGGACAATTGGATAAGTAAAAGATTATATATAATCCGTGTCTTTCAAAGTGTAACATGCATAGATTTTTTTAAAGAGGCTCATTATTTTAAAGTATATCATGCATAGATTCTTATTTTTTTAAAGAGGCTCATTATTTTAAAGTATATCATGCATAATTCATGCATAGATTTTTTTTTAAAGAGGCTAATTATTTTAAAGTATATCATGCATAATTCTTTCCTCCCAATTTCTTAAGATTCTCAATATCATGATTCTCTTCACTCTTCACTTTATGAGTAAGAATGAATTTTTTTGGTACTCAATGGAACATCCAGAATTAAAAAATATATATTTAAGAAAAAAAATGAGTTAGAAAGATTTTCACTTATGCAAAACCAATATAGTAAATTAGTACTTATAGTAGAAAAGGGTCATTACTTACCACTCACCCCTCGCTCACCAGAAATTGAAGACAGACAATATTGAAATGGATCAAATACTGGGAACTTTTTGAAAGCTGTTGAGATAGTACTAAATACAGGAATAAAATGAAGTTATCTTAATATAGTATATAAGATCAATACTTTTTAATTCAATTTAATTTTTTATGATGATTTTTTTTATGAAAAAATGTCCGAAATAGATTTTAAGATAGTGAATGTAAGTTCAATAGTTTTTTAATTCAATTTAATTTTGCATTATGATTTTTTAATGAAAAAAAGGTTTAAAAGTCTGAAATAGATTTTAAGATAGTTAATGTAAGTTTAATAGTTTTTTAATTCAATTTAATTTTGTATTATGATTTCTTTATGGAAAAAAGGTCTGAAATAGATTTTAAGATAGTGAATGTAAGTCTTATTCTTATTATCTTCACTAGTATTTTTTAATAACAATTATTTTTACTTAAAGATATCATATTTCCACAATTCATATTGATTATTGTTAGATGATTTCTGGATTTGATTGTGTAAGAATTTTCGCATCAGCGGATCACACTCCAAGATCCATCATCAGGATAGTTGAGAGTTAAAAGAGAAAAAATGATAAGTTGTAGAACAAGAACTAGCTAAAATGACCAAGGGAAGGGATGAGGGAGAGAGGGGTGGCACACAAAACAAGGAACAACAAGCTACCAATTAGACCACTTTGAACCAAAAAATTAAAAACATAAAGAAAAATAAAATAAAATTGTTCAAACATTAGATATTTCTAAATTCCCTAAGAAAAAAGGACATAAAATAAAAGAATTTTAATAGAACAACTAATGAGAAAAATTAAAAGGTTAAAAATTAAAACCCTTATAAATAAGAGACAAATGAAATTAGAAATAAAATGAAATAATTGATCACAATCATTTAGAGAATTATCAAGGTTGTGTCAATTTAATTCTCTAAATGATTGTGATCAATTATTTCATTTTATTTTTAATTTCATTTGTCTCTTATTTATAATGGTTTTAACTTTTATTTTTTTTCTCATTAGTTGTTTCTTTAAATTTTTTTATTTTATGTCTCTTTTTCTTAAGGAATTTAGAAATATCTATTGTTTGAACAAATTTATTTTATTTATTTTTATGTTTTTTATCTTTTGGTCCAAATTGGTCTAATTGGTAGCTTCTTGTTCCTTGTTTTGCATGCCACCCCTCTCTCTCTAATTGCTTCTCTTGATCTTTTTAGCTAGTTCTTGGTCTGTAACTTATCATTTTATTTTTTTGATCTCTCAACTATTCTGATGATGGATGACGGAATGTTATCTGAAACATTGATGCAAAAATTCTTACACAATCAAATCCAATAATCATCTATTAATAATAATTTTTACTCTATAATATTCATTTTAAAATTAAATTACAGTTTCTCTTAAATTAGTGAATGTTCAACTGACGATCTAATGACTGTTTGTTTTGTTTTTTGAGTCATTTGTTTATTTGATTTCTGATTTCCTTATTTTAACTTGCAGAGACAAGGGCAGCTTCAGGACCCAAGCGCAGCTTCAGTACCACCAGAGTATGATCCAGTTGCCCGAGCAGAACCAGTTGATCCAACCACAAATCCATCTTTAAATGTAAGTTATTTTCTAACAGAAACATGATTCCATAACGTCTATTTTTCTTGAAATATTACTCTATGCTTACCTTGATTTTAGCACATACTAGATAATGGTTTCAGTGGCCGCATAATTCGAATGGAGCTCTAGCTTACTACGTATATTAGGAGTTGCTCAAGGTCGCTTCGTGTAAAATGGTATTTTATAAATTTGTCACCTAAAATAATAAGTGAATAGTGCATAAATATTTGTCAAAGAATTTTATTATTAAATGGTATTTTGCCTGCTATACATGCATCACTACATTCTCTCTTTATATGGCCATGTGAGAAACTGCAGATATTTTATTCATGTTCGGCGTAGTGCTCCACTAGCTACTAAGGCTGATTTTTACCTTTCATGGATGCCTCCTTGTCGGATTTGTTTAGTAAAGAAGTCAGTCAGTGTTCCCTTCGTGTCTCAGCTATAGTTTGTACTTGCAATTGTAAGTGTTGTTAGTCAATGATTTTAGTCTCCATCACACAACTATCATAGGCTCCATCAACAATGAAATCATATTACATCTTGTGGTGCCAATGGATGGGAAATATTTTAAATATATATATATATATATATATATATTGTCATGTATTAGGATTAAAGAGATTAATTTTATTATTTTAATGAAGTGGAATAAAGGTTTGTTTTAAGAATGATAGGTGAATTAAAATAATAAGTTTATGTCTTGCTTTTAGTTTTCATTTATTTTTGGAAAGGAGATTTTATAAGGAAGATACTTTATTTTAATTTTCAGAGAAGAAAGAAATGTAATAAGGACACCCCTTCTAAAAAGGAATGTCTCTTAGGGATGTTCCCATCTAAGAATGTGACTTATCATATCTTCTAAACAATGTTCTTATGGGAAATATCTTATATCTAATTATTTCATTCAAATATCTTTCACACTGTTCTTAATTTAAATAAAATATCTTTTATATAGTTCATTAGCATGTTTGTAGACCCTTCCCAATAAAACTCCTTGAACTAGTTGAGAATAAATCATTTCATGTTTCATTCTACTAGAGAAGATTCTTAAGATGTAAGAGTTATGATTCTCACACATTATTGAAATAGTTTGAAGGATTCAAATGCTAAGAAATATAACAGGGTGAGGAGATTGCATGATTAATAATATTATTTGGTCAATTGTAAGATACATCACATCTTTTATACACTTTATTTTCACCATCATTAGATGCCAACATTATAATAGTCTTATTCCTAAGGAGATTTAAGAGCATACTGATAGAATTATTGACCAAATAAATGACATCATTTGTGAGAAAATACCCCACCCTACAATTGTATAGTGAGGACATTTATCCAATATCCAGGAGGAAGGTGGCATAAGTTGAGCACCCCTCTCTACATGGGTACATATGATTTGAATACAAATTGGAATTTGAAAATAATTCATAGAAATATTTCCATTAGTGATCATGAGGTGAAAAATGAATTTATGAAGGCCTTTAAAAATATGTATAGTCAAGAGAAAGATTCACTAATTAGAGTTATTTTGAATGATTTTACAAAAAAAGATTGCTATAAAACCTTGGCAAGGAATGACATGCAAACTTTTGCACAATCCAAGATAGTTACTTGGTGGAGAATCAAGGGACCTTAAGGACCATTGTTCATAATTTCCATTAATCTTCTCTCACAAGTTTCTAGCTCCTCTACTACTTAGAGGACCTAGTCCAGATATAGTTTTATTCACTATCTAAAGAGAAATAGACTTACCTCTAATGCAACATTTGAAATATTGAAGGAAGCTATGTGTACAACTCCAGTACTTACCACTCTATATTTCACCAAGTATTTTATTGTGGAATGTGATGCTTCAATAAATGGTATAGGAGCAGTCCTCACATTGGAGGTTCAACCCTTTGCTTTTGAGAGTCATCAATTAAAGGGTAATAATCAACTCAAACTTGTTTATGAGAAGGAAATGCTAGCTATTCTTCATGCAGTAAAATAATGGAGGCCTTATCTAATGGGTAGACACTTCAAGATTAAGATAGATCATGATAACCTAAAATATTTTTTGGAACAAAGATTATCTTTTGAAGATCAACAAAAATGGGTTACTAAGATGTTGGGATATGATTTTGAGATTGTATGTAATAAAGGGAAGGAAATTCTTGTGGCAAATGCACTATCAAGGAAGGACGAGAAGGATGAAGCTTTATTGTGTGTCATTTCAATATTACAAGAAGATTGAGTAGTAGAAGCCAAAGAAGAGTGGCATAATGATGTTGCTACAAGTAATCTCATTCAACAATTATAGAGTGATCCTAGTAGTTCAAATAAGTTTTTTTCAATGGAGATATTTTGTGGTATAAAGAGGAATTATATCTTTACAAGAATTCCTATTTTAAACAAAATATTCTCAAAGAGCTTCATGAGTCTCCAGTTGGTGGTCATTCAAATTTTTTGAAGATGCATGTCATTGGGTCAAGGACTTCTTTTGAAAGGGCTAAAAGGGGATGTTCAAAAATTTGTGGTAGAATGTTTGGTTTGTCAAATAAATAAAGGGGAGACAATTAAGACACTAGGTCTCTTGCAACTCTTAGCTATTCTCATCCAGTGTTAGGAAGAGGCCTTCATGGACTTCATAATAGGGCTTCCAAGATCTAATGGTAAGAATGTCTTCATGGCAGTAGTGGATCGCCTCTCTAAATATGCATATTTTATTGCATTATCACATCCTTTATAGCAAGTATATAGTGGGAAAGGAATTTTTCTAGAATACTCAAAAGCTACATGGTATACCTAAGGCTATTTTTAGTGACTATGATCCTATATTTACTTGTAACTTTTGGACAAATTTAATCTCATGCTTGGGTACTCAATTGGCTCATAGTTTTTCATACCATCCTCAATCTGATGGGAAAATGGAGGTTGTTAATAATTTTTTGAAAGGATAACTTCATTGTTTCACATTAGATTAAAAAATCTCAATGGGTAGATTGGCTACCACTAGTAGAATGGTGGTATAACATTTCCTTCCATAGTTCATAAAAAATGTCTTTGTGTATGGCATTGTATAGATATCATCCTCCTTCCATCACATCATCATTGAAGGTGTTACCAAGAGTTCATGTCATGGAGGACCACATGCTTCATCAACAAAAAGTACTTTTAAGACAAAGAGAATATAACCATGGCACAAAATTGAATGAAGCAGCAAGAAGATCAACACCATAGTGAAAGAAGTTTTGAAATTGAGGATTGGGTTTTATTGAGATTGTAGTCTTACAAGCAAATATCATTGAAGCAACATTCAACGAATAATAAGTTTTCTCCAAAATATTAAGACCTATGTCAAATCATTCAGAAGATAGGTAGTGTTGCATACAAGCTTGAATTTTCATCAACAACAAAGATGTATCTAGTTTTTCACGTTTCTTGTTTGAAGAAGGTAATTGGAAATTTAATATCCCTACTTAGACAATATTACCGAAGCTCGATGAAGAATCATATTGGAACCATATTTTATTCTTCAAAAATACACAAAAAAAAATCTAAGGACCAAAACACTCATTCAGTAGCTCATCCAATGGAAAAAATTACTAGTTGAAGATGCCACATGGGAGGACATGGAGTTCATTTAGAAGTATCCAAACTTGCTTAGCATTGAGGACAATGCTTCTTTGAAGAGGGGGGCATGCTACACCCTTAATATTAGAGTACATTGAGTTATGCATAGTAAGCTTGTGGCTATCTTAACTCTTAACTAAGACATTTTATCATTATTATATTGCTATTTAGTTAATTAGATTGGCCTAGGGCTTATATAGGGTTATATAATTCAAATTGGGTGATATCCTAGGCATAAATAAGGTATATATAGGAGGTAGTGAGTCTTATTTCATCATCATATTGTGAATTGTGTTCTCATTGGAGATGTTTGGAGGTTTGCCCCTTGAAGTGGCTTGTTTTTCTTAGTTATTATCAAGTATTTGCAGCATATTTCATATCAATATTTTTTATTGTACAAGTTATTTCATTACAAATAGATAGTCTTTGACATGAATTTCAAATCTTTTAATTGTGTAGTTCAATTGATTTTTTTTTTTAATAAAAACATATAATATTTAAACAATAAATCAACAAATAGTTCAATTGAATCTTTTTCCTTAATAAGAACATATCATATTTTTACAATATATAAATAAAACAGAAATTAGACATATAAACATATTCATAGTATGACACCATCTAATAGACTAATTAAATATAACTCTATTTTTTATTAGAGAATTGATAAATAAAACACTACAACAATAAAGAAAAAACTACGAAAGAACAAACATTACAGAAAATATGATTAGATGATGTAAGATTGCTTAACCATTCCAAACAGCTTGTAACATAATTTTGAGTTGAATTGTCAAAATTAAGGATGCGAGGAAGTTTGATTTCACCACCTGATCCAGTCTAGTCTTGCTTCAGAAATCCATGTATCCTCCTTTAATCCTCTTCATTTCCATTAGAAAATAAATTTTTTTTGATCATTTCTCTAAACTATACCTTCTCCTCCAATTCATGAACTTATTGCTTCCAATCATTCTCTTGCATTAACTATGTGCTGCTGCAAACATTTTCAGACCTATTACAAGACTTCAGATTGACAACATTGAATATAGGTGAAATATCAAAATCCTTGGACAACTGAATTTCATAATCATTTTCAAAAAAACCTATACAAAACTCTACATGAACCAATCTTATTTATTTTAATCTTATTGCTGATTCCTTTTCTTGAGTATGTAATGACCCACTCTCTATTTGAGTAAGTCTTCCCTCTTCTGTATTTATCTACAATAACTTTATGCTTGACACTACTCATCCCCATATATTTCTTTCATGTGTTATGAAAATTCCCCAAGCTATGTACAAACATGTATATACGTGTATCTACCTTCTGAGATATTCAGTAGATCTGTAAAACTTTGAGATGTCCTGTAAACAATCTGAAATGTTGTTTTTCTTGTACAACTGTTCATTGAGTTGTTGAATAGAAATTTACCTTACCACAATATGGAATCCTACCGTGTAGGCTTGCCTTCTTAAGAGATTACTAGGACTCTGGTTGACAACCTTAATTTGGCCTTTCAATTCAACTGCGTACCCATTCTCTTCCATAATGTACACCAAAAATACATGAGAAGCCACCAATCTGACTACCTTCAAATAAATTGTATTGCTGTTCCGTCTAACATGAATGATTATTTTGTGGAACTGCTAGGTTGGGTTACTTTTAGCTGGGGCCCCTACCTTGACTCGCTTACATCAGTTGTTATATGATAGCTCACACATACCTCACCCATTACGTCAGTCGTCTATATAAAGGGATAAGATAATTACAAGGGAAATCCAGAGTGGATGGATTGCTTCTGGAGAAGATGATGCTGGATTTCTGTTACATCACGAATAAATGAAGAAACAAAGTTCATGATATCATCCTTCAATGCTCATTTTTCTTTGATTTATGCATTCTTCTTCAAGTCATTGTCAATTTGGTCTTGTGTACGTAGTGCGCCATTATGGCGTCCCATGTGAGGTTCTTATCAGACTTTGTTAGGTCATTTACGTTCATCATTATCTTCTTCAATTCCATCGCCATACACAAACCACATATTCTGTGTGATGTCATTTATTTCTTTCAGCCTGTTATATTTTGTGTATTAGTATAGTGTCTAGTGAAGATAAAGACTTTCAGAAAGCTTGCAGGGTAGTAGTAGTATATAAATCAATCGGAACTCTTTATATGCTAAATTTGAAGAACCTTTGAACGTTAAATTTGCCAATTCAGTGTTGAACCATGTGAAGGTTAAAAATAGCAATTACATTTTATAGAAGATATTACTATGAATGTTTCTCTGCCATCAGCTTAATCTGCTCTCACTATCCACTAAAACCAGAATAGCATAATGCAATGTTATAAAAGAAGAGATTTAGAAAGCTTGCAAGGTGATAAATGTAGAGAACTCTTGGCTAGTTAAAGCAGTTACTCTATGGCATTACTAAAATTCTATAGCAGTTAGAGAAATAGAAAAACTGGGCCAAAGTTGAATTCCAGCCTTAACTATATGCTTAATTGTACTTCATGTTTTGGCCTGTCAAATTTATCATTGCAATCATTTATCGACTTTCATGACATCAAGGATTCTCGTTATCTTGAAAAGAAAATTTCAGTATACGAGCTAAAAATGTGTTTTAATCTTACTCTATGAGGTTGTACTTTAATATATTAAAGAACTATATTAATTTATTGATCTTATCTTCTATGAAGTCAATGCACAAGATTCACAAGGATTAAAATATTCATTAAGAAGGGACAATTCGGTCATTAAAGAGTTATATATAATCCTTTAACATCCAAAGTGTAACATGCATAATTCTTTTCTCTTGGATTGTTTTAAAGTGAATCATCCTTAGAGAAGATAGATTAAGTAAACCTACAAGAATATATATATGCGTCATTGTTTAGTGTATCTATAAAATGGTGATATGATTTAGAAAATTATAAATTATTATTGAAAATAAGATAATATTTTATAAATTTTTATATGAGATTATCGACTTAAGTATATGTTAATATTTTTCAATCGATTTTAATATTAACTGATATTATACCTGATATAAATTCATGACTGCATTCACTTTTTATGTGATAATGTCAAAAAGTGTAGATATTTTATTTAGTGTTGAGCACAAGTGTTCCAATACCTACAAGTTTGATATTTACCTAATGTAGGGCATCATTTTATTTTAATTTTATTTTTTCCCCCAACCACTACCACGTGAAGGATGTATTAGAAGTTTTAAAATTTAAAATGCATTTTGTTTTGTTTTAAGGACAGTAATACCTACCATAAGCTCATTTAATGAGCAACAAAAATTAAAAAATGACAAAGGGCAAATCTGAGTGAGATTTTGAGTTCCAAAATAGGTAGTTGGAGAAATTAATGACAAATTTTGGACATTGCAACTATCTATGAGAGATTTTTGACAAGTTTCTAGATTTTTTTTGGAAAATATTTGTGGAAAGAAAAGAGAACAAAAAAAAGGAAGAGAAGATAGAACAACAGAAAAAGAAGGTCAAAATAGCAAAAAAGAGGTGAAATAGAGAAAACAACAAAGAGCAAATAGAGGACAGCGAAAGGAATGTTTTGAAAGTAGTCAAAGAGGCCAACAACAAACAACAAGAGGACAAAGAGGAGGAAAATAGACTCCATTTTTCATTGCAGCAGTTATAAATGTGTAAAATGATTGTACCTTTGTATTTCCTAAGTTTTAAATGAAACTAGTTATTACTTTTTTTCAAGTCATTTCTCTCTGATATTGTGTGTGTGGTTGTAAGAAATATTATATAAATCTACTATTCTGAAAGTATGGGTTTTTATTTGCATGTTTAAACTATTTTATGAAGTTCAAATTATTGACAATCACCTACAACCATCATTGTAGCTACCCACAACAACAGTCTATTTTTATAGCAACAAAATTATTGTCTCTATAGTTGATTTTATGTCTCTTAAACCTTTTGTTTGACCTACAACACATGTGTAGACCTCTATAGAGGTTATATGAGTTTCTTATAGCAACACAACAGCTACAACTTTGGGAAGAAAGTTAGTGGCTTGATATTGGGGTTAAAGGAAGCCCTTTGAGTGTGAACTATGGGTGTGTACCTACAACAAGGGATATTGCAGCTATGAGACTATAGTAAGAAGGAAAAGAAAAAAGATGAGTTAGTGCAACAAGATGCCACCTAGTAGAAGAATGGCAAAGGTTGCAGTTGTAGAAGTAGTAGGAATAATAGATGAGGTGTTAGAAACCCTAAGGCGAGTACAGGAGAGAATGGATGCAATAGAATGTGGAATGAGAAGAGGAAGAGCACATGAGGATAGTGATAGTGAATATGATGAAGAAGTAGATATAGCTAGACAAGAAGGCAAAAATATAGATGGAGATATGGATGCAGGAGAAAGAAGGCTTATAAGAGCTATTTCCAATATTTGGAAAGGAATAAGGGTGGAATTACCAAGCTTCTCAAGAATTCTAGAACTAGATGAATTAATTGATTGGATAACAAAGATCGAGGAATACTTTGAATATGATTTAGTAGAGGACCCCAAAAGAGTAAAGGTTTTTCAAACAAGATTGAAAGGTCATGCAACACTCTGGTGGAAAGAGGTGCATGCTAAAATAAGAAGTAATGGAAGAGATAATATCACACAATGGGATCAAATGGTAAGAAAAATGTAGGCTATTTTTCCCCTGAGACTATCAAATTGAACTTCTCAAGAAATTAAACTATAAAATAACAAGAGAGTTAAGTGTGAAGGCCTATATAGAGGAGTACATAATTGTAGGCAGGAGAATTTATAGTATCCCCAATAATACCAGATCATCTTCTTCTTGAATCCTTATTAACCCTAGAAAATGAAAACCCTTATGACACTATCCACTATAAACTATCCGTATTTATGGGCCACCAGACACCAGTATCACTACCAGCCTGGGTATAATGATAATCGTGATTCATGTACAATTAAAATCTTTAATTTGATTGACGTCTGGGTACATGCAAACTATAACTCAAGCTGACAAGCTGTCAAGATCACTAGTGCCACTCAAATGATATGAAATCATTACAAATCTTGTTTCATTAAAGCTATGAGTTGTCCAAGAAATTGCTTCAGATGTTCATATCACATATGGCATTAATCGCCACCACTGCCAACACTAGCAGTACGACAACCACACTTTATTCAAAAAGATTGAGAATTTCAATTAAATGAAATGTACAACATTTAGGCATTGAAAAGACAGAATGAGTGATGAGCGATGAGCCTTGATCTCACCACATGGCCGCATCTAATGGTTCTAGTGTTATTCGGGATGTTTCCATTCGCAAGTCTAGTGCTTCAGAGATTTACTTCTGGAATGCAACTATAGTCGTCCATCAAAAATTCATGAAACAGTCATAGATTATATTAATTTGAACTAACATCTTGCTTCAAAAATAATAAATAGGTTGACAGTTGTTCACATTCCAGACTCTTTATGAAGGAATTTGAATGAAATATGTCTCGAAATTTGATATTTTCGGCAACCACATTGATTTTTATTGGCATATCTATTTATTTCTTCACTGAAAGTTTTTATTAGTTTGAGATTATGTTTAATTCGCCAATGAAAATATTTTTTTTGCTTTGAAAAAAGGTTTTATTCGCCAACATTTTTTTTTTCTGTTTTGAAAATAGGGTTAATTCGCCAACAGAAAAAAAAAATTGGTTTGAAAAAAGGTTTTAATCGCCAATGAAAAATATTTTATTCATTTAAAAAAAATTGCATTTTTCCATGATTTTCACAAACTTCGAGTGATTGTAAAATATTTGCCAATTGGGATTATCTTTTTTCCCGAAAAATGAAAAAATTTGCCAATAAAATTAATATTTTTTTTGGGAATAATACAATATTCGCCAGGATTTTACACCTTAGTCGAGGAGGGGGTTTCCTAAAGTTTTCCCTGAATAGGATTCCATTTAGTTGCAATCCTAAACATATTTCATGTATCTCCTAAGTCCTTAGAAAGTGTTCCCCAACACTAGGATTAGAAAGAGATTAAATTCGAATGAAATGAACATGTAAATTGACATTTGTAATTATTCCTATAAAATAGGAACATGTGGGGACGTCCTAGAAGAGCTCCTACAAAATAGGAGCACATGGGGTTCCCACATGGAAGGTGGAACCCACCTTGCTTCAGTTAACTATTTTGAAGATTGATAACACTTGAGCGATGCATGTTTAGGTTCCTATAAAATAGGGAATGATATTTATATGAGTGAAGTGGCACTATTAGTTTAGTTTAGTTTAGTTCAATTCAATTATGGTTCAGTTATCTTTCATTGCATGTAGTTATTTTGAGTTGTGTACTAGTTGACTTGACTAATGACTCCAGTTGCATGACAGATAATAGGTGGATACTTTCAATTAACTGGAGATGATCAATCATGCATAATGTTTGCATGAGTTGGTGGAGAGATATGTTTTAGTTAACTAAGATTAAATTGGGTCCACCTTGGGTGCCCAAGTTGGCATCTTTCAATTAACACCTTTTGCATGAGAAGATATTTATAAGGCTCAGTCAAGTGGGCCCATTCTTGGGTGCCAAATTTGAGGTGGAGTTTGCAAGATATTTTCTTGACCAAAGTTTAGTTAAGTGTTCAGTTTGGGGCACCTAAATTGAGAAAGACTTTGGTTTGACTTCAGATTACATTGTGCAACTCTACTTGCCCAATCTAGGCATAGATTTTTGTGAGGAGTTTTATGCTCTTGTATTTGCACAATTCTTATGAGTTTACATGCTCATAATTGTCTATTTATTGCAGTAAGTGTATGAGAGTTCAATGAGAGTTTATTGCAGGTTGTGAAGAAGGATTGTTGAAGGAAAATAAGCATATCAATCAAGGATTGATACAGTATTATTGTAATCTTGTTCTAAGGATAAATAATACAAGCACTATTGATTCTGGTGGAGTTTTTTCATGAAAGGGTTTCTCCAAGTATATGTTGTATCAGTTATATCTTCTTGTCTCATTCTTCTACAATCTTTTCTCTCTTTCTACAATTGATAAAATTGATTTAAACAGATTAATCATACACAAAGAATTGTGACAAAGAATACTTAATTAGATCTATAGTAGATCATAGTTTTACAAGTTTTAAGCTACAATATTACCTTCTTTTTCAACACTTTCCTCTTAGCAAGTTGATTTTTTACATTCTTCTTCATGCAATTCTCTAGATCAACCTCCAAGTTATTTCTCTTTAACCTTCTTATTTTTTATTTCTTCCTCTTAACATAATTAAATTTTTTATTTTATAGATATTAAAAATCTTGTGAGACACCAAAAAAGGAACCCAAATTTTCTCTTTTAGGTCCCTTCAATTATTTTTTGAAATTCCCTTATATATATGCTTAAAATCAATCATTAAATGCTTCTAAATATGGTACACCCAATATTTTTGCAACATATCTCATGCCTTGTTGTATATGCCTCATAAAATGAATAAAATCATAAGCCAATTCCTGCTCATTCACCAAAACTAAAAAATAAATATTCATTAATTATTTTTCCAAAAATCAATAGCTTTTTCCCCCATTTTAAAATTACAAATTGAAAAAATGAAGTGCCAAATGTCACTTTCCTTATGTACGCTTCCCAATACATCCAAATTGAGTAAATTAATTATTTTTTAATTAATTTTATTTTAAAAATTCCATGTAACATACCAATGGAACCCTCCAACCCTTGAAATTGTGCAATGTAATAATTTTAAAATCACATTAAACATCCTAGTTGCCTCTAATTTTTGAAATGGAAGCCAAAACTTGATAAACTAAATATTTTATCATTCAATAGTTCACAAGATGCTCTTGAAGCTTAAACCTACATCAAAAATACCAAAATTGAACATAAAAGAAAAACTTAATGATGTGATATTTCATGTGGACTTGGATGCTCCTACATCAGTTATACACATATCTAAATCTTCAGTATTCCTTCTCATTATTTTTCAAGCATACATTGCTTCTAATCAAACTCTTGTAATAACTATGTGCTACTAAAAATATATTTAAACCCATAACAAGAATAAATATAAACAATACTGAATATTAGTAAGATATCAAAAACATATAGACAACTCATTTTTATAACCATTTAGAAAAAATAAAATCCAAAAACTCTACCAAGGACCAACCTTCTTGACTTTCATCTTCATAAAAGTACCTCAAAGAAGTCATTCCTTTCTTACCAAGTACTCATCATGTACTAAACTCTCCATTTTCTAAATCGTCTCTTGCTATATACTTTTTTATGCGTTCTAAAAATTATTGAGCCTCTATACTAACAGGTATATACTATCTGAAATATTCAATAGATTTATAATACTTTTCAAAGATGCCCCATATACAATTTGAAATGATAATTATCTATAAAATTATTCACTGAATTATTATGTAAATTTAAACTGTACCAAATATAAAATCCCTCTGTGTAGGCTTATCTCCTACCAGACATTTTAAAACATTACCAAGACCCTAATTGAAAGCATTAATTTGACCATCTGACTGTGGGTAGTTTGGAAAACTGTAATTCAACCATCAACCCATTGTCTTCCATGATGTATGCCAAAAATGACTTAAGAAGTGATGGTCTGCAACAACCCATTTAATCTGACTACTTTGAAGTGAATTTTAAATCAATTAAATTTTATTACTATTCCTTATGGCAAGTATGATTATTGTTTGAAGTTTATTGAACTGCTAGGTCAGGCTGTCTTTAGCTACATCCCCCTACCTACACTCGCTATATGATAGAGCACATATACGTCACCTACTATGTCAGTCGTGTTCATAGAGTAAGCAAGAAGATATTTATAATAGGAAATCCGAAGTGGATGGATTCATAGAGAGAAAATGATGTTGGATTTCTGTTACATCACGAATAAATAAGGGATCATTGTTCGGGATATCATCCTTCAAAGTTCATTTCTCTTTGATTTATGCAAATACAAAGCTACCCGGCATACTTCCTCAAGTCACTATCATTTCAGTCTTGTGTATGTAGTACGCCATTATGGTATCCCATGTGAGGTTCCCCTCACTCTTTGTTAGGTTATATATATTCATCATTATGTTTTTCAATTCCATCACTATTTTGTATATTAGTGGAATTCCTCTTGAAGCTTAAGACTGTTTGCAGGCTAATACTAAGGGTATATAAATCAATCCAAAATCTTTATTCATTAGAATTCTGAAATGTTAAATTTCTCATCGATCATCTATCCATTATATTCTATGGCATCTGGCAAATTCACTGTTCAAAAATTCACTGTCATGACAAATTCACCTCATGGAAAATTCACCATCATGAATTGCTAGTGGTGAATTTTCTATGAGAAGAATTTGTCATGGCGATGAATTGTTGGTGGTGAATTTTCCATAATGAATTGCTGATAGTGAATTTTCCTAAAACCATATTTTATATTAGAAACTACCGTGAAAACTTCTTGGTCATCAACTTAACCAGCCCTCACTCTCCACTAAAACCAAAACAGTATAATGCAAGGTGACAAAAGAAGAGATTCAAAGAGAGAACTCTAGGCAAGTTAAATGAGTTGCCCTCTGAAATTCTATTGAAATAGAAAAAATGGGCCAAAGTAGAATTCAATGCTTGAAGGAATAGAGGCAGAGACACAAAAAATATTATTTCATATTCATAAAAAAAATTCTCAGAATTGTCACTTAATATTTTTCTTCTACAGAGCAATTTCGATTTTCTTCACCCACACTAAAAACTTTACAACACCACAACATATAAATACTATACATGGCAACAAGAGTTAACATAAATTACAATAATTGTACATACCGAAAATTGGTCTAGGCCTGCGAGTACACATTCGACATAATTTTCTATAGTCTGTGGTCTTAATTAAATAATTATTTAATTAATCTTTTTAACACATATTTCCTCTATTAATTAAATACCCCATTTTAATTAATTCATTAATTCATAAATAACCTTTATTCAACTTGATTAATTAAATAAGTCATATTTATTTAATTATGTTGCGAACTAATTAATTCTCCCCCCTTTATCATAATTTTCCTTCTATAAATAAATATTTATTATTTAATTATTCAATTTATCCTTTTCAAATAGTCAAATTAAATAAATTATCTTTATTTATTTAATTAAAGTCTTTTATTTTCGAATGTTGAATTAAATTAACATTTAATTCATATTTAATTATTTATGTCACATTCTTCTATCATTCAATTATCTAAGTCATTCCCTCACCTTCTGACTCGAGATCTATTTTTAGTTCTCCAGTTATCTCTGAATTCAACACCTGTTTATCTCTGCGAGAAGACTCTCCATCACAACTAGTCGATTAACTAGTTCTAATTCCTGTTTGCATTCGAATGCATTATTCTTCGAGTTCTAACTTTGTCTTTTACATATAAAGTCTATTTCTTCTATTTTTCAAGATTAAGATCTTGAACTCATGTTCTAACTCACGTTCTAACTTAGTCTCTATCTTGCATTTTTTTCTGACTCATGTTCTAACTCACATTCTATCTGAGACAGAACTCGCATTGCATGGCATTCATCAATCTCATCCGTTGATCTCTCTTTCAATCTGAGCCGATCATTTGAAAACCCAAAATCTATAAAATGGTATGTCATTATCATTATTCCTCCTCCCGAAATCATACACTTTTGAGAAGAAACTTATATTCGATATTTTTCTTAGACATTTGACGAAGTTATGCTTTCATTCAAACATAGAAATCTGAGGGCAAGAATACTGAAAAGACAAAATGGAGAAGAACAATCAAGATAATTCGAAGGCGTGAATGCATATTCAGTGAGAGCTTTCCATTAATTTGTTTAGTTTATTATGTTTACTTATTCGTTCTTTGTTGTTTGATTTTAGATTAGAATTAACATTATTTATTCTAGTTGCAGATTATCCATCCCATTATTCAAAGATCACTTTTAATCTATTGTTACATTTGGTGAACCCGACGCGAACACACTTCAAAATTGACACATCTTTTCGTCTTTCCATTTTTTCGTTTTTCTCTTTTTTGCAGGTTTTAGTACGGCACAGCGCATCTGTTCATAAAAACGATGCATCTATATCCACAAGATGCATCCGCTAAAAATAGCGACACATCTGTCATTCCGCACCGCATTCGCAAAACTCCGAGCCGCATCTGCCTGTCAACATCTAACCGCATCTGTGGCCCCAAAAGTTGCATCTTCCTGGTAATCTTTTTTTCAGTTTTTAGTCATTTTCGTACATTCATATTTTCATTTTCACCATTTTGGGTTGTTTTGATTTTTGCTAATGTTTGTTTACAGTTGTGTTAAGGTGGAATAACGTAGTGTTTGCAGGATGAAGCATAGAAGACAATAACAAAACCAAAGATAATATTTTCTGCAAGATGAAAGACGAAGACAAGAACAATGAACTACTAATCAATACGCATGCAGGACCTAATGCCTTTATCTTTATTTATTTAGCAAGCTTTTGTTTGGTAGATAGATAACTATCGTGTGGATTAAAAAGAACTTTCTATTTGGTAGATAAATAACTGTTGTTTGGATTAAAAATAATCACTATCTACTTTGTCTGGTGCATTGCACATATTTGTCACCCTTACGATTCAGTATATCAGAGTATCCTCTCCCCTTGTGCAGTCATGCGATCCTGGGTGTAAGAGAAACGGTTACTGACTCTAGAATTTGGGCCTGTCTTGGTGGGAAAATGTACTCACCCCAAGATGACTCAGACCGGTAACACGCTAAAGCCAAGCGACTTCCACCCGGTATATAAAAATGGATTTCTGGAGAAAACCTAGAAATCATGCTCACTATTTCGACGAGATGGACAGAAATGGACTCTCACCAATGTTGGATAGTGCCCCAAAAATAAAATGCCCTTATTAAACACCTTGTTGTAGAGTTACCAAAATCCTACCTACATGTTGGCGTAGCAGGGTCGGCCCTGTGAAGCCATCTTACATTCTTACAGTTTATGTGTGGAAATGAGATGTATGCCATGGGAGTTTCATGGGTATAGTAGCTTGGCTGCCCTGTATAAGTGAGTGTCGTGGAGGGGAGCCAGTGGGGTCAAGCAACTAGTCATTCACCATAAATATGCATAGCTGGAGAAATCCAAGTAAGAACTCAACAAGTATTGTCCAAAAATCCTAGGTTGTAAATGTTTTTCGAGTCTTAACAATTCTAATCATCACAAACTAAAAATAAATTGATTGTTGTGTTTGTTTTCTGCTATATTCGCCAAAATCTTGATCAACAAATGAAGTCAGTCAAAATAACTTTCAGGAAAATTTCAACTGTTAGAAAATTGAGTCCCAATAGTCAGTTTAAGCGCCGCATCTATCTTAGCGAGTCACATTTGTTAGAGGAAAAGCCGCATGTGTCTATCAAAAATGTCATCATTCACAGTCTGGATATTACAAGCCGCAATTGTCATATTTTGAGTCGCATGTGTGCATGCAAACCGCATCTATCAATTTTTGATCCGCAAGTGTTTGTCAAAAAATTTAGGTTTACAGACTCCAAATTTAGAACCGCATGTGTATTGCTAAACTGCAACTGTCAAAAACACCGCATGCACTATTGTAAACCGCATCTGTCAACATTTGAACCACAACTGTTAGGTGAACCGCATTTGCCTGTCAACACAAAACTTCGAAAAACCACAAACTGAGTCTGAAACATCATTGTCACTATTTGCTTCTGGTTCTTAAGATCAAACTTGGACATAAACTGTTAAATTTTGCTCAAAAACCTTGCATCATTAGGTGTCATATACGTCTTAGTCACAGTAAACATCCTAGTCATGCAGTCATCCTAAGTTGCATGCATACAGATACTTCCTAGGAAATTGTATATCATAGAATAGATAACTTTCCTTGTCATTGGAAACGTTCATGTTTCGGTTTGTCACAATCAGTGAACCTAGTCACTTTAGTCCCATTTTAGTGGATCTTTTCAGATCAACAGTCTAGTTTGGAAAATTCACCTTGTCAACTGTCCTTGTCATACAATCAAGTTCCTTGGTCAAATACAAATCATTGCATGCATTTATTCCTTAGGTGGTAGGTTATACCCATCTTAGACTCATTTAGTCTACTCAAAATTTTGCGTATTGTCTGTCCTATCATACATCATTTTAGTAGATGTCTTTTTAGAAACCATTTTAGCAACATCATTTATTGTCAAAAAAAATCCATAAACATAGACATAGGTCATATCAATTTTTAGACATAGTCTGCATTACCCCTTTTTGAGAAACTTTTTCATGGTTGAAACAAGGTCTAAAAAGAAACATAAAGCAATGATAAACCCCAACAAATTCATCAATCCATTTGGAAATCAACCATCAGGAAGTAAAAGACCACACAAACCTTTGCTTGAAAAACACGTCACTAGAGACACACATGGACAAATTTACATTGAAGACATAGACACAGTAGTACAAGATCCTGAATTTGCATCCTTTATGGATGAGTGTTTGGCAAATGATCCCCAATGATATCTAGCAAAGTTGCTAGCAGAAGGTACCAAACTACCCATAGGATTTGATATTCGTACTTTGCAAACACCGCTGATTCAACCAATGCAAACTGTCACGTCAAGTGTTTCTATTCCCCAAATTACCACAGCGATACCAACTAGCGTATCTACTCAAACATCATCAATTGTAAGCACAATCCCATTCAACATAACACAAGGTTTACAATTTACTGTGGGGGAAACTTCCTCCAACCACTTTGGCACCAACACAACTGGTAAGAGATCCAAAGTTGGCAGAAATATTCCTATACCAAATAAAAAAATTCAGACAGGAAACATTCCTATACCAAATCAGACCATTCAGACAGGAAGCATTCCTATAGCAAATCAGACCATTCAGACAGGGAATATTCCTATACCAAATCAGAACATTACAACAAGATATATTCCCTCGCCAAATCACAACCCGTCACAGAACATGGCATATCAGAACACCTACATTGATCCAAACAATGCAAATACCATGTCCTTGATGCAAGTAGATGTCCTTCAAAACTAAATGAAAAATCTTCAATAGCAGATGGACAACATGTCTATGTCAAGCAAATGAACTATCTTAGTGCAAGACCTATGTCCATGTCCATTTGACAAAGCGCTTTATATGACACCTTTCCCCCATGGATACATTATACCGATTTTGCCTAAGTATAATGGGAGAAAGAATCCTTTGGAACACATTACAGAATTCTCAACGACATGCATGGACATATCATATGACCCCACATACTTGATGAGACTATTTCCATGAACCCTTGTCGAGATAGGGCTGGAATGGTTTTCTAAATTACCATATGGCATACGATCTTGGGGCGAATTAGTTGAGAAGTTTTTCAAACATCTTTCCTTTAACATAGATAATGAGGTAACAATAGAAACCTTGTGCCACACAACACAAGAAGATGGGAAACCTTTCACCACTTTCTTCTAGAGATGGAGAAGTCTAGCTAGCAGATGTCCAGTTGAAATAGCAGAAAAGCAAAAGGTCACGATATTCTTAGAAAACATCAACCCAAAACTATGAAGTGATTTAAGGGTACACTATTGTACTTCATTCCCGGACTTGGTACAAAAGGGCATCATCCTTGAGAAATGCCTTATAGACAAAGGAGAAATTAAGGTACCAGGCAAAAATCTGGTTGTCCAACATCAGAATGCGCCAAACGACAGAAACAAATTCTAGTCTAGAAACAAAAATGTTACAAATGATGGCATTGTTGATGCTAAAAACATACATACGGGACTAGTTATCACACTTAGAGGTTACAATTCCAATCAAGACACGATGAATAGTCCAGATCAAACAACCAACTATGTCCAAAATTCACAACAAAAAAGACCACAAAGAAGATTTCCTACATGTGAATTTACACCTTTAGGACAACCAATTGAGACAATTTTCAAAGATTTGATTAAACATAATCTCATCAAACCTTTGGAACCAAGAGAGTATGATCCAGGAAAATTCAAACCTTCATGGTGGGACGATAACTCTTTTTGTGACTATCATTGAACGAAAGGACAAAACCTACAACAATGTCGCCAACTGAAGAATATTATACAAGACTTTGTTGAAAATAGAACCATAGAGGTCGGTGGGTAGAAAAATACCAAGAACAGTGATCATAAGGTCTTCACGGACCCATTACATGACCACACAAAAGGAAAATCCTCCAGTTCGGGACCCAAGAATAATCCATCAGCCAATTATACCAATACCAAATATGATTATGGTAAAGGAATGATCATAAATCACCGTCGAGTCAAAAATGAGAATGTCAATACCATCATCATTAAGAAGCATCCAGAATGTAATGTGAACACACACAAAACTAAGATTACTATTCCAGGTCCTTCTGAGCCACCTACGCAAACTTCCAAGTTTAAGTACAACCTCCTTGATCAATTGAGTAAAACCCCCACACAAATATCTATCTTGGAATTGTTAACTTTATCACTTGAGCATCGAGCCATTCTTGAAAAAGCTCTACTGAACACAACTATTCCTACAGACTTAGATGTCAATCGTTTCAAAGAAATGGTGGGATATTTGACCAACTTGCATCATGCCACATTTTCCCAACAAGATTACTCAACTGAAAAGTCTGATCATAATGACCCCTTACATCTTGAAGTCTTATTCCATCAAATCAAAGTCTGACGAGTCTTGGTAGATGAAGGAGCGGGTTTGAACCTGTGTACCCTAAAATTGGTTAAGGCATTAGGATTCTCAGAAAACTACGTAGATACCTCTAAGAGTATAGTCATCAAGGCTTATGATGATGAGGAAAGATCATCCAAAGGAGTTGTCACACTCCCTATCAGAATTGGCCTAGCAATCATGAACACCAGCTTCCAAGTCTTGAATCTCATCCTTCCGTACAACATGTTCTTCGGTAGACCTTGGATACACGTAATGAAAGTTGTACCTTCAACATATCACCAATGTCTTAAGTTCCTGTATAATGGCACAAAGATCATGATTGATGGTGATCCAGATCCTTTTTAGTATTGTACAACCCTATGGGAAATTCCACAATGACAGGTACTAGTTAACCAAGAAGCTTCATCATCCAATTTATCCCTACACATTGACCCATCTCATCTTACTAAGTCCATTTCATTCAAACCACCATCATCCACTCCTAAGCTCAAGATCCAAGACAAGGGTTGTGGCGAATATCATATAAAGACATCATACTGTGTTAGTCAACTGATTCCACCTAAGGCATATGGCTTACCCATGGTAGATAGAAGACAGTCAGTGGTTACATTTCATGTTCCCCCTACAATGACATTGACAAAATGGGGAGAGTTAAGTGAAGAAATTGTGGATCAAGGTGATTCCTGGTTGTATCAAGAAGACAATGCATACCCCTCCCTGTCTATTCAAATGGCTAAGGACTAGTATGGAAAAGGCTTTAAGATAATGCAAAATGAAGGCTATGACGGGCACAGTGGGTTAGGTCTACACCAAAATGGAAGGATGGAACCGATCACTGTCTTACCATGACCGAAATACCTAGGGCTAGGGTGTTAACTACTTAGAATTCAGTTTCCTAGTACTCCATCACCATTTCAAGAGGAAGTGAGTGCTTGCACAGACATCGAGATATCTCATGAACCACTTCCCCTAGTTTACGATGAATCCCCTTACTCAAGCGATTGTGAATGGGATTCCCTTTCATCTACCAGTACCATGAACATAGATGCTCTATTTGGAGAATTGGACCTAAAGGTAAAACCTGTACCAAAACCATCTAGTCCCCATCCTAGGAAACACTTGTCCAAAGAAGAATGGCAAAAGAAATATTATTGGGAAACCCTTGATCATGCATCTTGGGCACCTGACAAACCATCTTCTGATGATTCCGCCCTTACTATAGTCCCACATCAAAGTATACCTACCCCTAGGAAGAAGAATAAGAAGGAGTTAGTCCAAAATTTTTGTGACCATGTCAACCATTCTATACTAACCTTGTCAGCAGCTACCTTTAAAAACTCCGATTATGACATGCCCCTTATATATCCCGAACTTATCGACTGGGATCAACAAGGTACACCTATCATAGATACATTTGAGAATGATGAAGCAATTGCTGAGTTCATGGGACTTAGAGAAGGCATACCACGAGGGGATCATAGAGTTGGTTTTACCATAGACTTGGACGACAAAGCATATTTTGGAGATTATATTTACACCTCTAGTCGCAAAAATGAGAATAAAAAGAAAAAAAGACAATGAAAAGAAAAATGATGAGTCCCTAGGTGAAAACCAAAAGGCGCCTTTGGACGAAGAAATAGTCAATATAAAGGATGTATCTGAGGGCGAAAACCTCTCAGAGGCACCCAAGGATAGAGGTTTAAATATTCTCCCCGTTGAATATGAAAAGTTGTCGATGCTAGTAGAAGAGTCTGTTGAAGTCAACATAGGTACATAAGAGAATCCTCGGAAGGTATATTTTGCAGCTTCTTCAACAGAGACAGAAAAACTTGAGTTTAAGGACTTCATCATGAAGAGACAGATAAACTTTGCATGGTCGTATGTTGACATGCCTTTGCTGGATCTAGACCTAATATTGCACCATTTACCACTACACCCAGGTATTAATCCAGTCAAACAAAAGTTAAGGAGAATGCATCCGCAAATTGCTCTATTGGTCAAGGCAGAACTTAAGAAACTCTTGGATGTAGGATTCATAAGGACGATAGACTATGCAGATTGGATATTGAATCTAGTACCAGTGACTAAACCAACTGGGGGAATTCACATTTGCACAGACTTTAGAGACATCAATAAGGCATGTCATAAGGATGACTTCCCTTTGTCGAACATCAACATGATAGTAGATCTTACAGCAGGATACGAGATACTATCCCTCATGGATGGTTTCTCTAGATATAACCAAATCAAAATAGCAGCTGAAGACCAACACAAGACATCTTTCACGTGTCCATGGGGCACATACTGTTGGAATTTTATGCCTTTTGGCCTTAAGAATGTAGGAGCTACCTATCAATAGGTAATGACTACGATTTTCCATGACTTTGTACATACTCTCATGGAAGATTATGTAGATGACATTATAGCTAAATTAGAAACAAGGGAAGATCATTTGAAGGTTCTAGACAAGATATTCTAGAGGCTAGAGAATTACAACATCAGGCTAAATCCAAAGAAGTGTGTCTTTGGAGTGAAATCAAGGAAACTGTTAGGGTATATCATTTCCTGAAGAGGCATTGAAGTAGATCCAGAGAAGGTAAGAGCTATCATAGAAATGCCTCCTCCAGTAAGCATTGGTCAACTCAGAACACTATAGGGAAGATTACAGTCCATTAGGCATTTCATAGTACAACTGGCAGATAAAATACACCCATTTCAACATCTACTCAAGAAAGGAGTACCATTTGTGTGGACACCTAAATGTCAAGAAGCCTTTTAGCAAATCAAGGACTATTTTCTCACTCCACCAGTCTTAATGCCACGTACAAAGGGAAAACCATTGATACTATACAGTTCAACAACTCAGTCGGCATTAGGGGCTCTTCTCGCACAACACGATGATCAAGGTCATGAGAGAGCAGTCTATTACATCAGTCGTACCTTAGTGGGCTATGAATTGAATTACAGCAACATAGAATGCACTTGTCTTGCGGTAGTCTTTGCTACCCAAAAACTTCGGCACTATATGCTCAATTGACAAACAATTTTAATTGCAAAGATTGATCCACTCAAATACCTCCTAAGTAAGGTAGCATTAACAAGCCGATTGGCTAAATGGGTTATGATACTTAGCGAGTATGACATTCACTATGTCAAGAGGAAGGCTATAAAAGGGTAGGTGATTGTAGATCAGTTAGCCGATGCACCTATGAAGGTAGACCATCCTTTAGTGGCATATTTTCCTGATGAATTTCTCTTCAACATTGACATTAAAACCGATTGGAAATATACTTTGATGGGTCACATACAAATCATGGTTTAGGAGCCGGTATCCTATTTGTTACACCTCAAGGTGATACCATTCCTAAATCATTCAGGATTGCTTTCCCTTGTACCAACAACATAGTAGAGTATGAAGCCTTAGTGACAGGGTTAAAAATGGCAGCTCAGTGGAAGATTAAGAGTCTACATGTTTTTGGTGATTCTCAACTAGTAATTCGAAAGGTAAATGATGATTATGAGACTAAGGATGAGAAACTTTCCCCTTACAAGCATATGGTTGATAGTTTCAAGTAGTATTTCAATGATATTACCTTTCAACAAATACCACATATTCAGAATAGGGTTGTAGATTCCATGGCAACCGTGGGTTCCTTGTTGGATATTTTGAGTAACATTCCTAAGCTTTAGTTTCTGGCTGAACAACTATTGGTCCCCACCTATGATGTCCCTCACACTGTGATGGTGTGTACCATTGTTGGTCCTACGTCTCCTTGGTATAAAGACATATTCGTCTATCTAACTGACCAAACCTTACCTCTCGACTTGTCCAATAACCAACGTCGAACCTTCATCCGAAAGTTAGCTAAGTACACCATCATCGAAGAAACCTTGTAGAGACGTACCTTAGATAACGCCCTAATGATATGTCTCGATGCTGAAGAAGCACAAACAAATTTGCGAGTGGTACACGAGGGTATATGCGGATATCATTCAAGTGGTCCTACTTTAGCCCATAAGATTATGAGACTAGGTTATTATTGGCCTACAATGAAGAAAGACTCATACATCTTTGTAAAGAAATGTAGATAGTGTCAGATACATGGAGATTTGATAAGAGTGCCAGCACAGGAGCTTCGTCCAATTACTTCACCATGGCCCTTCGCCTAATGGGGACTTGACCTCATAAGTAAGATACACCCTTCATCATCCAATGACCATAAATTCATCATAACCGCCACCGAATACTTCACCAAATGGATTGAAGCTATTCCCATGACCTACATCACCGACACGCAAATATCTAATTTTATCCTAAACTATATCATTTGTCGGTATGGTGTACCCCAATCCATAATCATAGATAATGGATGCCCATTCAAGAACCAAGAAGTACGCCATTTATGTGAAGAGTTCCATATCAAACATCATTTCTTCACCTCGTATTACCCACAAGGTAATGGCCAAGTCGAGGAATCTAATAAAACCATTGTTAGAATCCTAAAGAAGACTGTTAATGACGCTGGTCATGACTAGCACCTATAGCTTAATCCTACCTTATGGGCCTACCACACAAGCATCCGTACTTCCACTGGTGCCACTCCATATTCCCTTGTATTCGGGTCCGAAGCTATCTTACCTATTGAGGTTGAAATACCTTCCCTGAGGGTATCCTTGAAGGGTCAATTGATGATGAAGAATACTGTGTATCTAGGTTACAAGAGCTAGAATTACTAGATGAATGAAGAAAAAAAGCGCTAGATCATTTGCAAGCATATCAGAATCATCTTCGTCATAGCTACAATAGGAGAGTTCTCAATAGACACTTTGACATTGGTGACCTGGTATTAATGGAGAATCCTAAGAATCAAGCTGAACGGGAAAAACCAGGTAAGTTTGAACCTAACTAGTTAGGGCCTTATATAGTCACAAAAGCTTTTGGATCAGGAGCGTACTAACTCTCTACTCCTGAAGGAGAGCCGCTTTTGTCACCTATCAACAGTCTGCATCTAAAGAGGTTATATGCTTAGCTTCTGAGAATCCGTGTCTTAATCTAGAAAAATACAAAAAAAATGAAAAAACATAAAAATGGTTACCTTGATGAAAACCTAGCAAACAAGCATCTTTGTAACACCAAAAAAATTGAGAAAATCAAAAAAGTAAAGAGAAATAATCCGTCCAATAGTGAAAACCACTTTGGTGGCGCTATGGATAAGTACGATGGTGAAAACCTGGCAAATAGGTGCCATGTGTAGTCAAGCTCACTCTTTTGTCTACCATCATTCTATTCAAACTTTTTCACCATCTCTCATAATAAATGGTTGTGTTATCCATTGCTTGGAACGATTGACATCTAACGTCCATTCTGTCACATTACCCACTCCATCTTGCATGTCTTATTCCTGACTAGGGGAAAATCCTTGTTCTATACCTTGACACCTTGTACATAATGTCAGACCATCGAAAATGTCCTGAAAAATCCGAAAAACATTAGAAAACTTCAAAAATCCAAAAAAATAATCGAAACATGTCAGAAAATACCAAAATAGAGTCAAGTCAGTCATGTTCAGTCAGTCATAGTCGAACTGCGTTGCCTCTGTGACTGGGACATAGGCAAGGCCATCAATCGATGTGCCCCTAAGGCATTAGGTATGTCAGTCTAGGTTTGTCATGAATCACACACATTAAAATCATGATGCTTTGTACATTCAAAGTCATTGGTCATGTCGAACTATGAGGTCTTTGCATGTACAACATAGGTAAGGCTAATCAATTGATGAGCTCCCAAGATCACACTAGGTTAGTCCAATAGGGTTCATTCACAATCACTATCACACAAGTTGCATATCATAGTTTAGGGTATCATCTCATGTCATACACTGTATACACACACACACTTGTTATCTCTCAAGGAATCAAAACACATCATGCATCGACAAGGAAAAACATCTCAAACTATCATCAAGTTGATATCAAACACATTGTCAAAGCGATCAACCTATGTCTTACACAAGATATGTCTTTCTTGTCAACAAACGTCATCAAATTGTCATAGTCTCATGTAGCTTGTCACTTCAACGTCATCAGGCTCCAACGTCTTATCGGCACGTGTCATTGTGAAACCAGGCTTTGTCATGCCTTATACAAAAGTCACCAAGTCGAAACCAAACTCAACATCCTATGCAGTATGTGTCATCTCTCACATTACGCTATGTCAAACATCAAACAATCAAACAGTCCTACAAGATCAGGTTTTGGTGAATAATTTTATTTGGCTTTATGACTTTATATCTTACTTTGTCTTATCTTTCTATCGATTTGTGAATTAGTCTGGTTACTAGCATTCTCAAGGATGTCCCTTGAAGGATTTAGAGAAGCAAGGATGTCTTAGGAATCTTTTTCTTTGGCTGCTATCTGTCAACTGTCTTTTCAAAAATTGGTTTTTGAGTCATATTACTAGTTTCCTCAAGGATGTCCTATCAAGGATTTAGAGGAGCAATGACATCTCGTGACCCGTCTTTTATTTGTTTACTGTTTGTGGTTTGTCTCGACAAAACGACTGGGGCAGTTATGTCCTTAGTATGAGTTAAGACATTCCTTGTTTGTGACTGTCTGTTCTTTGCAGATGGATGACTTTGTACACTATGGTCTATCTCATATCATAGTGTGTACTATCCATTTGTGTCATATCCCACCCAATGATGATAACAAGCAAGCATAGCATATTTTGGCAATATCGAAGATTATATTTTTTTCTCAATCAATCAATCTTAATTATTTCTTACTAACATTTTGAATTCATTTCGTGCTAACATTTCTCTTCTTTGACATAATGATAAAGTCCTGTGACACAATAAAAACATAAGATCATTTGCATATGCCTACATTCAATAAAAATTTCACATAGTTGCATTGCATTTCACACATATAGATAGTAACATTAACATCTTCATTACATACATTCGAAATTATGACATAATAGGCATTTCATCAAGTACATATCCCCATCATATATAAATAAGCATCATATAGAAAATTTTCATTCATTATCATAAGTAAATTAAGACATCCATAAACATCATAAAATGAATAACTCATAACATATAGAAACATTCATTCATAACACATGTACATACATCATTTAGGAAAAATAATCATGTAGAAATAATGCATCATCCATAAAATAGAACTACATATCATATAGAAGCCGCCAAAATCATATATATATATATCTATATCGCTCAAAATAGTGTGTCACAGTACAATGTCAGAATGTATCCATAAATAAAACACGAGCTCGCAGGCTCTCTGATAAAAATACAAAGTCTACATGCATAAATAATTGTCATCATGTCCCACTGCCACTGCTATCACGTGGTGAAGGTGGTGGAAAAATCCTCGAAGGTGCTCTCTGTGAGGTGGAAGGCCTCTCATACAGACCTGCCCTCGGTGGTCCTACCATACCCTCTATACTCTGTGTCCTAGTGTGACTCCTGCTTTGTGACCTATGACTGCGCACCTCTGAAAAGCTAGGAGCTCATCTCTTTACTAGCACCACTGCCTCATATAAGTCCCTATAATAGGTGGCTATCTCAACTGATCTGACTAACTCCCATACCATGCCATCAGATGAGGACCCACTACAAAGGCATTTGACCTCTGTGAACTGATGCTCTATCTCCTATCTCTGAGCTATGGCCTGATCCCTCTCCATGAGTGCACTATCCCTCTCTGTACGAGCACTATCTCTCTCTGCTTGTGCACTATCTCTATCTGTGAAGACACTGTCTCTCTCTATCCTCATAGCATCAAACTCTATTGTCATGAGTCTGAGTCTCTCTTCTAAAGTCTCCCTATCACCATCCCTAGGTGCATCCTCCTCCCATCTCCCCTCCACAATCCGATCCCTGAGCTCTCTCTCTTGTTCCTCCATCGATGCCTCATCCTCAACATCATCCTCCCCATATCCTGCCATAATACCTAGAGGGTCTATAGCCATATCCATATATACATCCTCTGCAACATCCTCTACTCCAATATCTACCTTTGCACTCTCCTCTACTACTGCCTCCTCAGCAACATGCTCATCCCCAACCTGTAGATCCACTCCACCTCCGATGTCCAACATCGGTAAATCCTCTGCTACTACCTCATAGATAGGTGAAAGTCCACCTACCCGACCCCCTTTCCGTCCTCTCCATCCTCGCCTCCCACCTTGCCCATCATCACCTCTCCCTCCAAATCTACCGACTCTAGCACCTCCACCTCTTTGTCGTCCTCTAGGTCCTGTGCCTCATCTCTCAATAGGTTTCGGCTGATCCGGATCTGTGTAAGGAATAGGCCGATGCTCTACCCACCATGCGTCATACGCAGCTGTCGTCCTTGGGTCTACTGCTCCATCTCTCCAACCCCACTGTACTGGCTATAATGCATGTATCTCTTCCTCTGGGGTAGCAACAGGAATCATAAGCCCCTAATATGGAACCTCTCTAGACAAGCTAGCAAACTCTGCTCTACTCCGAGGCTCATCTTGAACCTCGCCGAACTGTCTCATAACTCTGTCTGGCAAGTGTCACTTAATGATATGAACACTAGAAATAGTCCTCCCAATAAGGTACTATGTCTGTCTGCAGAATACCAAATGTACCTCCTCATCCAACCACTCCTCACAATCCATGTACGGTCTCCACGTGAATTGATCTAGAATGTCCAGTGCATGTCTCCAAAATCTAGTGTCTCCCACATGTGTCTGAGTGATGTGTCCCATGTACCGGAATACATATGGGAATCTCTCCCGTCGCTCTACAATAACTAGAGGATGAAAAATAACTATCCTCTCCCAAGCTCGTACCATCAGCAAAGTGGTCCCACAGCTCAATGACTGTGCGTCTCTATAAGCAATGTCGTGTAAGTGGAAATATAATATCCCAAGTAGACAAGGACCCCAAGCATTCCTATTCTCACTCTCCAGCATACCAACCAACATTGCACCCCATCCAACTAGAAATCCATGACCCTGTCTATTTGGAAGAACTATCCCCCCTATCAATGTACACAATATGCAGTCAATCCTATCATATCTATCTGCTAATACTGGCCATCTGATCTCATAATGCTCGATGTCGAGCCTACTAATATCATCCACCTAATAGAATCTCGCCAACTCAGTCAATCCATGCTGGGTATCATACATAACCCACTCTCCTCTAATCGGAAGTCTCAATATCCTGTACACATCCTCCAATGTGACAGTTGCCTCCCTAGTTAGCAAATGAAATGAAAATGTCTCAGAGTGCCATCACTCGCATAATGTCGTTAGCATCCCCCTGTTCACCTGAATAGTGGGCATCGACAGAAAGTGATGTAGACCAAGTCTCCATAGAAGTCGTATCTTTGCACTCATCAAATGATCTCTCAGATATATATAGGATCTAAAACAACCTGCATTTAAAACATGATGTCAAGAATTTTCAAGTTTTTCTTAAAGAATTTTTTTGAAAATTTTTACCAATCAAATGCGGCTCGCTTTAACAGATGCGGTGCATTTTTGAAAATGTGTTGCATAGAGCCTCACTTGCATTGCATATTACATATGCGTCACATATTTCCCACACCCAACTTTCAACCTACTTCACATGCGGTGCAATAAACCACATGCGGTGCATTTTAAAAAATTTGGTGCATTTTCCACAGCCTACCTATCTACTACATATGCGTTTCACTAATGCATATGCGGTTCACTACCCTACATGTGACTATTCCTAATGTAGATGTGTTGCATAGCTACATATGTGGTGCATTAAGAATCAAATACGATCATTCCCCAAAATTCCTAACCTAGCCTAGGCGTGTTTTCGCACATGTGTCGTTTCACAGTCAAATGCGGCGAATACGACGGCATATGCATCATTCACGACGGACCGCATTTACTAATTGACTTTACAAATGCCTAAAACTACGTGCAAAAATAAATTTTAAAGGTTCATTTTCGGGTACATACCGGTTGTCCTACATCGGCTAGCCGCCTGAACATTCGGATCCGATATCCTCGATGCGCAGCATAGGGAATGGGTGCCATTTTCGTCTGCTAGTCAGAGCAAATTCTTGGTTTTTCTACCTCCTCTGGCTGCAAATGAATTAGATTTCAACCTAATTCCTATTTATAGGTAGAGTTTGGGTGGCATTTCTTCAGACCTAGTCTATTGGCCGCTTAACCTTTCAACTTCAACTGACCCGTACTCGTCCAAATCATCTCAAAATTCAATTCTGTCAACTCCATAGCATTTCTAACTATCAAATTGACTTATCGAGAATATTTCCTGATTTTATTTTAAACTTTCAAAAAATTGTCAATTTTCCCGAGGGGGCATACCTTAACCTATTTCATGCTAGGGCACGATCGGGGCATATTTTTCTTTGACACAATGCCGTACCAACATTGTATCAAAGAGGGGCAAACTGTAGATACCGAAAATTGGTTTAGGCTTGCGAGTACACATTCGACATAATTTTCTATAGTCCATGGTCTTGATTAAATAATGTTAATTATTTAATTAACCTTTCTAACACATATTTCCTCTATTAATTAAATACCCCCTTTTAATTAATTCATTAACTCATAAATAACCTTTATTCAACTTGATTAATTAAATAAGTCATATTTATTTAATTATGTTGCGAACTAATTAATTCTTCCCCTTTATCTATCAGTTAAATAATTTATTATTTAATTACCCCTTTATCATACTTTTCCTTCTATAATTAAATATTTATTATTTAATTATTCATTTAACCCCCTTTATCTATAATTAAATATTTATTATTTATTTATTCAATTTATCCTTTTCAAACAATCAAATTAAATAAATTATCTTTATTTATTTAATTAAAGTCTTTTATTTTCGAATGTTGAATTAAATTAACATTTAATTCATATTTAATTATTTATGTCACATTCTTCTATCATTCAGTTATCTAAGTCATTCACTCACCTTTTGACTTGAGATCTATTTTTATTTCTCCAGTTATCTCTAAATTCAACACCTGTTTATCTCTGCGAGAAGACTCTCCATCACAACTACTCGATTAACTAGTTCTAATTCCTGTTTCCATTCAAATGCATTATTCTTCGAGTTCTAACTTTGTCTTTTACATAGAAAGTCTATTTCTTCTATTTTTGAAGATTAAGATCCTGAACTCGTGTTCTTACTCATGTTCTAACTTAGTCTCTATCTTGTAGTCTTTTCTAACTCATGTTCTAACTCACGTTCTATCTGAGATAGAACTCGCATCGCATGGCATTCATCAATCTCATCCATCAATCTCTCTTTCAATCTGAGTCGATCGTTCAAAAACCCAAAATCTATAAAATGGCCTATCATTATCATTATTCCTTCTCCCAAAATCATACAATTTTGAGAAGAAACTTATCTTCGATATTTTGCTTAGAAATTCGATGAAGTTATGCTTGCATTGGAACATAGAAATCTAAGGGCAAGAATACTGAAAGGAAAAATGGAGAAGAACAATCAAGATAATTCAAAGGAGTGAACACATATTCGGTGAGAGCTTTCCATTAATTTTTTTAGTTTATTATGTTTACTTATTCGTTCTTTGTTGTTTGATTTTAGATTGTTATTTAGATTAGAATCAACATTGTTTATTCTAGTTGTAGATTATCCATCCCATTATTCGAAGATCACTTTTAATCTATTGTTACAATAATAAAGGAAATTAAATTTTCCATCAAAATCATGTCCATTCAAATTAACTACAAGTCCTATCAAATTAATACGGCCAGCTCAAAATCCACTAACAATGTTGTTGAACAAACCAAAAACCGCATAACTGCAGATGAGAGAGAGAGGCCTAGCGATGCCACGGGGGTACCACTCAACCGTGGGAGGTCACGAAGGAGACTGCAGGGTGGCGGTGAAGTCGCCAAACCGAAGAGTAGCGAGGAAAGGCTGTGGGGTCGCGGTTTGGCCGTGTTACCACAGCCGGCCAAATAGTGAGCCGTGGTGTGGCAGAGAACACCACACCATCGTGGGTGGTTAACTTGGAGACCATGAGAAAATGGTAACACCGCCCCAACGGTTAACCCACTTAATCGCAGTGTACAAACAGTGAGGCCGCAGTATTGCGGTCAACACCGTGGTATCGCGAGATGAAGACGATGATGGTATGGTTGCGTAGTATGAGCCAGGATGATGCACGGGAGTTGGGTGAAATTCCAACACTCCCCCTTGAACACAACGTCCACCATCTTGAATGCACAATCACTCCCTTTGAAAAATAAATGACTCTTTTGCTAGTGCCTTTGTGAAGATGTTTGTCTGCTGCTCATTCGACCTACAAAATTCCAAAGTAATTTCTCCACTATTGATCAGCTCCCAGATGAAGTGATAACAGGTGTCTATGTGCTTGCTCCTCTTATGAAAAATTGGATTTTTCGAAAGTACGATGGCGAAATTGTTTTCACAGAAAATTTTGTTGCTTCTGACTGCTCATGCTAAATTTCTTTCAAAATTCTCCTCATCTAGACTACCTAGCATGATGCACTTCTTGCTGCAACATATTCAGCTTCAGCTGATGATAAAGTGACAATCGGCTACTTTTTCGAAGCCCATGAAACGACTTCAGTGCCAAAATAAAAAATATAACTAGATGTGCTCTTCCTATCATCTATGCTCCCAACACAGTCACTATCTGTATAACCAATCAATTTAAATTCATATGATCTGGTATACTATATGCCACAAATTTTTGTCCCATTGATATATCTTAAAATTCGTTTTCCATCCTTCCAATGTGTTTCTTTTGGTGTTTCCATGAATCTGGAAATTAAGCTGACTAAATACATTATGTCTGTTCTGGTAGTTGTCAAATACATTAAACTCCCAACAAGCTATTTATATAAGGTTGAATTAATTTTTGAGCCTTTATCCTCTTTACTCAGCTTCAGACCAATCACCATTGGAGTAGGTGTAGATTTACAGTTCAACATATGAAATCTTTTCAAAACATCTTTAGCATATTTCGCCTGGGAAATAAAAATACCTTTTTCATCTTGATTTACCTCAATGTCTAAAAAATATTTCATCAGACCCAAATCTATCATTTCAAACTCATTCATCCTTGCTCATTTAAACAAATCAACTGACAGATCTCCTAGTGAAGATTAAATCATCTACATACAGACATATAATCAAAATTTTACCATCTTCATTCATTTTGGTGTACAAGGTTGGTTAACTATTGCATCTGATGAATCCATTCTGATTAAAATAACTATCTATTCTGCTATACCAAGCGCTCGGGGCTTGTTTCAGACCATACAGTGCTTTCTTTAGCTTGTAAACTTTATCTTCTTGTCCTAATAATTCATATCCAAGTGGCTATTCAATATATACTTCCTCCTCAAGATAGCCATTGAGAAACGTTGATTTAACATCCATTTGGTGAACTAACCATCTGTTTTGTGTTGCTATGGCTAGTATCATTATGATTGTATCAAGTCTGGCTACAGGTGCAAAAGTTTTTGTATAATCAATTCTAGGTTTTTGTGCATAACCTTGTACAACTAGTCTTGCTTTGTGTTTCTACACTTCTCCATTTGCATTCAATTTTGTCTTATAAATCCATTTTACTCCAATTACATCTTTGTGTTTTGGAGGACTTTACAACTCCCATGTTTGATTGTTTTCAATTTTAGTCAATCTCTTCATCCATTTTTGTTATCCACTTATCCTTTTTAATTGCATCTTCATAGTGGATTGGATCTTCAGCTTGAGAATAAAATGCAAATAGTGTGAACTATTGTGAATTATTCCTACCTTCATTATGATTATAGATATCACTGATGTTTCTGATTTTCTATCTTCTCATACTTTCCAGTGCTGGATTTGAAAGATCACTAGAATATGTAGTTTGTGGACTTGAAGGTCCTATGCCAAAAGTTCTTGTTGTAGATAACGTCTGCAGTCCTCTTGTTGCTGCTCTCATATTTCTTGATGGTGTCACTTGTTGACCACTTGCTTGAGTTTGAATTGGTACAGCAGTAGGAACATTTGCTAGTACATAAATTTCACTTTCCTCTTGAGGGATATTGACAGTTACATTGACTATACTCTCTCTACTTCCATCCCATGCTTCATCTTCAACAAATTGAACATCTCTGTTGATTATGACCTTCTTAGTTGTTGGATTATAAAGTTGATATGCTTTGGATTCATCACTATATCACACAAATATGCATTTCTCTCCTTTATTTTAAAGGTTTCTTCTCAATTCATCAGGTACATGTGCATATGAGACACATTCAAAAACTCTCATATGAGATACACTGTGTTTTTTGCCAGTCCATGCTTCTTTAGGGATGATATTCATAAAACTTTATGTTGGGAATCTATTCATTATGTATGCTACACATGATACAGCTTCAGCCCAAAATTTATTTGTCAAATGCTTGGCTTTCAACATACTCCTAGCCATTTCCATTATCGTTTTGTTCTTTCTCTCAACTACCCCATTCTATTGAGGTGTATATCTAGTTGTGAACTGCTTATGAATACCATGATCTCGGCAGAAATTTAAAAACTCTCTCGAAATGTATTCTCCTCCTCTATCTGTCCTCAACACCTTAATAAAGTGACCACTCTATTTTTCAGCAAGTGATTTAAACTGACGGAAGAAATCAAACACTTCACTTTTGTGCTTTAAGAAATAAACCCATGTCTTCCTTGAATAGTCATCTATAAAAGTTAGAAAATAAAAACTACCACCTATTGAAGGTGTTTGCATTGGACCACAAAGATCTGAATGAACAATTTCTAAAGGGACTTTAGTTCTTGTTGATTTCCCTGCTGGGAAAGACTCTCTATGTTGCTTTCCTAGAATACACCCTTCACAAACTCTCTCAGGTTTTTCAATTAATGGTATTCCCTTAACCATACTCTTCCTATGAAGCAAATTCAAACCACTAAAATTCAAATGACCAAATCTTAAATGCCACAACCAGTTTTCATCTTTCACTTCTTCCTGAAAGACAGTCTGAGTATCAGTTATTACCTCTTGTGCTTGTGCATAATTTGTGCTTAAATCTAGCTTAATTCTCAAAGGAAACATTATGTTATTTGTCATCTTGATCTTAGCTATCAACTGAATACTTGGGTATTTATCTGAAATTGTGCATAGTCCATTTTTGAAGGTTACCTTATAACCCTTTTGAACTAATTGTCCTACACTCATCAAGTTGTGTTTCAGACCTCGCACGAAATACACATCAGAAATATATTTTTTCTCTCCCTGCTTGGTTAGAATATTGACATTTCCTTTTCCTTTAACTGACACTTTGTTGTCATTACCCAATGTAACATCAGACTTAATATTTTCATCTAAACTTGTGAATAGCTCTAAGTTTCCTGTCATGTGGTTAATACAGCCTGAGCCTAAAAACCAAACTTCTTTTTCACTAGCTTGTGCTACATTACAGGCCAGAAACATTGTATTCTTATCTGGTCTTTGTTCTTGACTCTCTTTAGTAACATTTACATTTTGTCTACCCATATCATACTATTTCTTCCTACACTCATTCATATAATGTCCAAAATTTTTACAGTAGCGATATTGGACTTGAGATTTTTCATACCTTTGACCTTGATGATAATTTTGAGATGGGTTTTGGCTGCTGCCTCTTCCACTTGAACTTGACGGGTTGTTTCTTCCACCTCTATTGAAAATTCTTCCTCTTGCTCTAAAATTTGTTCTTCCTCTGCCTCTTCCTTGGTAATTGAAGCATGTGACTTAAATGCACGCTCCAATGACATATTAGTTGTTCTGTTGAGCCTGTGCTCATGAGAAATGAGTGAAGCATAAAGCCTATCAACTGAATACTAGGTGAGGTCCTTTGTCTCGTCTATAGTTACTGTAATTAATTCAAATTTTGTGGGTAAACACCTCAAATTCTTCTCTACCACTTTGACATCTTCTAATGTCTCACCATGTGTTCTTATCTGGTTCACTAGTCCAATTATCTGGGTAAAATATGAATCTACAAACTCATTATCCTTCATATATAGAATCTCAAACTCTCTTCTCAGTATTTGTAACTTTGTAGTTTTGACTTTCTGCATTCCTTGGTCGGAAATTTGAAGAATGTCCCATGCTTGCTTGGACCTGGTTGTAGCTGAAATTCTTGGAAAAATACTCTCATGTACTCCTTGAAGAATAAAAAAGTGAGTTATCGAATCCTTCTTAATGTGTTTTAGTAAGTCTTTCTCTGCTTGAGTCAGAGCATTGTATGCTACAACATCTAGTAGCTCTGGAAATCCATTTTCAACAAACTCCCATAAATCTTGTGAGTAGAATAAAGCTCTCATGGTGATAGACCAGTAATCATATTTTTTACCAATCAACTAAGGAATTTGGGGATTACTCAAGCTTGTGCTTGCAACCATTTTTTTTCAGACACTCTAAGACACTCTTTAGAAAATGGGGAACCTTTCTCTCATACCACATGAAGGAATAGAGGAAGAGACACAAAAGATGTTATTTCATATTCATAAAAAAATTCTCAGAACAGTTAGTTAATATTTTGCTTCTACAGAGCAATTTTGATTTTTCTTCACCCACACTAAAAACTTTACAACACCACAACATATAAAGATTATACATGGCAGAAAGAGCTAACATAAATTAAATTTTCCATCAAAATCATGTCTATTTGAATTAACTACAAGTCCTATTGAATTAATACGGCCAACTCAAACTCCACTAACAACACCGCCAAACAAGCCAAAAACTGCATAATCGCAGATGAGAGAGAGAGGCCTAGAAGGTGCCGCAGGGGTACCGCTCAACCGTGGGAGGTCACGAAGGAGACTGTGGGGTGGTGGTGAAGCCACCAAAATAAAGAGCAGCGAGGAAAGGCTGCGGGGTCATAGTTTGGCCACGTTACCATGGTCGGCCAGATGGTGAGCCGCGGTGTGGCGGAGAACACCGCGCCACCCCGGGCGGTTAATTTGGAGACCATGAGACAATGGTAACACCGCCCCAATGGTTAACCCACTCAACTACGGTGTACATAGAGTGAGGCCATGGTATTGCGGTAAGCACCGTGGTGCCACAAGATGAAGACGATGATGGTGCGGTTGCACGGTATGAGCCAGGATGACACGCGAGAGTTGGGTGAAATTCCAACAATGCTTACTTGTATACTTAATTATACTTCTTGTTTTGGCTAGTCACATTTGTCATTGAAATCATTTATTCATTTTCTTGGTATGAACGATTCTCGAAAAAGTTATCAATGGAAGGAGATTAATATCTAGGAAAGGAAATTTCAAGATACGAGAAAAAAATGTGTTACTATATTTAGGAATCTTTACTGTATGGGATTGTGCTTTATATCAATATATTACTGCAACAAAGATTCATAAGGATTAAAATATTCTAGGGACAATTGGGTCATTCAAGCATTATATATAATCCCTGTCTATCCAAAGTATAGCATCATAATTCTTTTGTCCTAGTTTTTTTAAGATGATTGTTATTTTAAAGTGTATCATTCATAATTCTCTTCTCCTTATTCCTTAAGATGTGCAATGTCATAATTCTCTTCTCTTATTTTCTAAGATGCTCAATGCAACCCAAAAAATTATGTTCCCACATATGCTATCAAATTTGCGTTTTTAGTTTTAAAAATCTCACTTCTTATTGCTTGTAACAACCAAATATTGTAATAAGAATATATTAAAATCAATCAAGTACTGGAAAATTTTATAAAGTGATGAGATTGTGTTAATTGCATGTATAAAATGGTGATATGTTAATAAGAAAATATAGAATACTATTTTCACATGGTGCTCAGGTTAGATTCATATGAAATAATGTTTTATAATTTTTATATAAAACTATAAGTCAATGATACAATAAGATTTTCAATCAATATTAATATTCATTGTTATGATACCTACTATAAATCCATCACTAAATTCACTCACAATGTGGCCACATCAGAAAGTGCAGATAGTGCTCCACTAACTATAGGGTAAATCTTTGCCTCCCATGGCTGCCACTTTGTCGGATCTCCTTAGTAAAAAAGACACTTATTGTTAGCTATAGTTTTTCATTCCTATTTTAAGTGTTAGTCAATAGTTTTAGTTTCCATTACCCAATGGTCATAGGTTCCACAAATAATGAAATTTACATCATGTGGTGTCACTAAATGGGAAATGGTGTAAGAAGTAAATTTATGGTAAGGTATTAATATTGAAAAATAATAGATAAATAGATTATTATTTATTAGAAATAGAGAGAGTAATTTTATTATTTTGTTAGTATAAAGAAAGTGAATATTTGTATTAAGGGATGGAAAGTTATGTTTAATTCATTTTTTAAAATTTAGGTATATGTTCTCTATGTTGGAGGTATAATAGGGATTCAAGTAGATAGGTATGCTATTGAAAACGTGACACAAAGAATCAAAGATTCAAACACTATCACTCATTCATCTCCAAAATTATTTACTTTCAATAACGGGTATGTGCAGGATCATGATGGGCCAAAAAGTGGCAATGAGAAAAATCATGTTTTGAATCGGCTCCAAAACGTGGAAATGGCTGAGTTGACTTTTCTAGGTTCGGGTGTCAGTATTTCTACCCGAACCAAAAACCAAAGGTATTTTCCACAAATCGGATATCCAATTCAAATAGGATATCCGATCCAAATCGGATATCCAATTTCTGGAAACTATATATAAAAAAACAACCGACTCTTTAATTTCATTTCTCATAGTTTGACGCGGGCGCAAAAGCAAAAACCCAAATCCGATATCTGATTTGAAAGGTATGTATTTGGTTTTTTCAATCTTGTAATCGATTTTTCAATAGATTCTATTAAGTTTAAGTAGGTTTTATTAAAAAAAATTCAAAAATACGGTTTTCTATTGATTTTTTATTAAAACTTAATGTTTTGAAATGGATCTTGATTAAAAATTAGTGTTGTTGATGTATTTTTATCAAAAATAAGAGTTTGTTATTGATTTTTGTGAAAAAGTTTTTTTTTTTTGGATTTTTATTAAAAACTAGGGTTTTTTTACAATAATTTCATTTATATTGTGTAATTTCAATTAGTTTAATTATTTTTTAACTTTAATCAGGTATTATGGCTGCGAATGTAAATACACAAATTCCAAATGCTCCACCACCTCCGCAGCCACCAATTGAAGACTTAATTGGTGAAAAATTGGGGCAATTGAGGGGCATTTGTGAAATTTATCAGACAATGCCTCAATTGAGAGATATGACAAACACATTGAAGGAAATAATTAAAAATATAGAAACCCTCTCCACCCAACATAATTCCTTTTATTCGTGGCAAGAAGACATGAGGGAATATTATGGATGTGGATTGTCTTACGATGATGTGAAAGATCTCCAAATAACCAAAGCCCAAATAGCCTCTTTATTCATTGACCCCCGCACCGGTTTGCCAGTGAATGTTAATAAAACAAAACTTTCCATAAAATGGTGCATGCATAGGGACATTGTAGCTAACTTTTGGGATCGTTGGTGTATGGTTTTTGATAAACCACTGAACAATAATTCCGACATACCATTTTACTTTATTAAAAAATTATATGTTGAGTTTGTGTTAGGGCATCATGTCAATTACTTTGACATTAAACCCTTATAGGGCATCAGTGGAGGTATGCCCCAGGATAGACCAGGGGTAGTTAGAGTAGTCCCACACCCAAATGTTCCCCTTCCTCCCCTTCCTCTGCCACCTCCAATATATCATCCAGAGATTATTGAGGATGCATCCACATAGACTATTCAGGCTATTCACTCTTTGAGTGGTCATTTGGTTTCGCATGCTTCTACAATAGCTCAGCCACATTTTGGTTATGTTGGCGAAAGCTCGAGTCCTATTGCATCATCCTCCTCAGGTCCACATATTTGTGTGCCACATGCTTGCACTATGTGCCGTCAGATATGCTTGGGTCCTCTTGTACAGCCCGCTGAGCATCCCTTGGACACTTCTGATTATGACCTCCATGATGTAGACATTATAGATCAGTCGCAGGGGAGTGGAGTGCACCCTACAGAGTCCTCTCCTGCTAGAGAGGGAGATGCTGGAATAGTGACACAGGTAAGATTTAAGTTGTAATTTCATAACTTGCATTTTTTTTTAAATGAATATTAGTAAGAGATAGTATCAAGTACTAATATTTGTTTACATGGTCTATTTAACAGTTGATGTCTAAGGAGGAGCTCGCACGGGTGACTGATAGCACCCTTAGGGTCATTTCATTTGGCTTGGAGACACACACAGTATATATTTTTGCACTCACTCGTTTACATTTTATATTATATACTTGATTGTCATTTGAATTGTCATTAATGAAATTATATAATAGCTTATATGTTTATCTTGTTTTCCTCCTGTAGGAAATACCCAGTGTGAGTGAGGTGTAGCCTCGTCCAGACTATGGAGGCGCAAATCTAGATAAGGGGAAGGTAATTGAACTCAAATTGGATTGAATTAAGATTTTTAAGATCTTATATTGATTATACATATGTCGACATAGATTGGTAGTTTCATATGTACTTGTCAATTTTATTTACAAGCAATTATGAGCTTTACAGATATGTTGACAAGGGACACACCGCCTAAAGGAGTAGTTATTGGAACACCTCAAAGAGTAGGTGTTGAAAAACCTCAAAGAGGAGGTGTCGAAACACCTGAAGGAGATAAAGAAAAAGATCAACCTAAAGAGGTGCATGTGCTTATTTTATTTTGTGTTTGGTAAATAAGTTCTTATTACCAATAATCATATACTAACTTGGATCAATTTTATGTTTTTGTTCACATATATAGATTGGCATTTCAAAAGTTGATTTGGTATATTCTAGGACTCCCAACCCTTTGAAGAGATGTATATTTCAGGTAATCAAGATTTCAATTTTAGAGTTCAATTAAAATTCAATGTATATTGATTTTGATGTTAATTATTCAATTTTAAATTATATAGTATAACTAATCTCAATTGTGGTTTGAATTTTTCTTGTGCAGCTACCTTCAGAGCCAATGAATGCTTCAATGAGGCTCCATTTTGATGATCCACCAGTAGTTTAGGATGAGATAGACATTTTGGCATGTAAATTTTGAATACATATTGAGATGGCATATGCCACATTTTGTAAAACTTTGTTTGAGTTGGCGTCGATGCCATTTTTGTATATGGACATACACTTGATTATTGGATAATTTGATATATAAAAGTTGACAATCGAAATTTAATTTTTCCTCATGTGCATGATTAAACTCTTTGAAAATTTTATCTTGAGCAATGGTTAAATATCAATGTACAATAGCTTAAAACTGAATGGTTATATTATGTAGTTTATATTTATATCACTGATTACATTGCATTACACATCTTTCAAACTCAAATCATTAATTCAAATTGCATAACTAACAACTAGATGTTCATAGATGAAAAATTTTCAATTACAATATAGTTCTTACAAAGTCAACCTAAGCAGTTATGCAATTACTTCACATTGCATAACTAAAAACTATGAGCAGATGTCAATTGCATTTGTTTGTCATTGAATTCTATGAGACTAGATTTCTTTGAAGTTTTTTTTCAAATAGTCCACTGCCTTGTCTATGCTACCACATTTTTCATTCATGATAGCGATCACATTAAGTTGTAATAAATTAAATGATAGCCTATGGCTATTTAATTTATACTCATTTTATTTAAATGGATGAGGCCAACCTTCCTTGATATTATTTTGTAATTTATTATTTTCAAGAGAGGCCGACCTTCCTTGATATTATTTTGTAGTTTATTATTTTCAAGAGAGGTCGACCTCCTTGAAGAGTCACCTTATTTTGTATAAATACGAGGTGATGTTTGTTCATTTCCTCAATCAAGTTCATTTAGCATAATTTTCAATCCAAGCAAATGTTTGCACTTGAGCAGTGACGCTTCATCTTGCAGTAGTAGGCCGATTTCAAGGAGAAGCATATTCGATTGTATCTTTGCATCTACGAGAGGTGCTAATATTCATTGTATCAAATTTAGCCATGAGCTGGGCCTGAGTTGTAAGCAAATTTCTTGTTGTGTTTATTGTCTTATGTGTTTCATTTTTTGAGTGCTTTCAGTTGTATTATTTGATCTCTAAGTTGAAGATAGCGAGAGAAATGGTCATATTGTTGATGACAAAGATTTGACCATGTTGGCTCTTAATGGTCTTCCTTCATATTGGGAGTCTTACATTCAAGGAATCGATGTGAGATCGAAATTTCCCAAGTTTGATCGGTTGAGGGCTTACTGTATTCAAGGGGAGTCAAGGTTGGTTGCGAGGGGTATTGGACGAAGCCCTACAAATGAAGACATTCATGTTCTTTCCACTCAATCCTCGAAGAAGGAAGGAAAAGGAGGAAAGAAAAGATGCTTCAAGAGGAATGGAGATAAAGGGTCAGATGGTGTTCCTGCATTCAAAAAGAAGTGGGACCTCTATCGTGTTTACTGGGATATACAATTTGCTCAAAGTTAGTCAACTTGGATTTAACATTGGTAGCTCTACAAACCTGTTCTGAATAGAGTGATCTGAAGAGGACATCCCTAAATCTGGAACTCGTATGACCCAATGGACTATTCCAACATGCCCATATGGGTACGTTTATGCTAGGTATGGTTCTCTTTTGCACCCAAATATGTCAAATCGCTCTGAGCTGCATTGGAGCGGCATTTTCCCTTAAGAGTCCAAAGTGCTAAAAGGTAGCAATCTTTGACGGACCATTTCTCAGAAACCATGATGCTTACAAACTCTTCATCCAAGGATATGGGATCGTGTTGAGACCATATACAATAACCTCTCTCGGTTTTTGCTATTTTGAAGGCGTTTTCCCATGGTGCTGAGTTTTTAGTTGAGGGAAAAGTTGCCAAATGCAAGCAGTGTAAAGTTGCAAAGTGGTGCAACTTTGATTCTCGAACTCATACAACCCAATTCACTATTCCAACACATCCGGATGGGTACATTTACGGTAGGTATGGTTCTCTCTTGCACCCAAATATGTCGAATCCCTTCGAGCTGCATTGGAGCGGTGTTTTCCCTTAAGAGTCCAAAGTGCTAAAAGGCAGCAAACTTTGATAGACTATTTCTTGGAAACCATGATGCTTATCGACTCTTCATTTGAGGATATGGGATCATGTTGAGACCATCTATAATAACCTCTCTCGGTTTTTGCTATCTCGAAGGCGTTTTCGCGTGGTGATGAGTTTTCAGTTGAGGGAAAAGTTGCCAAATGCAAGCAATGCAAAGTTGCAAAGTGGTGCAACTTTCATTCTCAAACTCGTACAATCCAATGGACTATTCCAACATGTCCGGATGGGTATTTTTACGCTAGGTATGGTTCTCTTTTGCACCCAAATACGTCAAATCACTCTGAGCTGCATTGGAGCGGTGTTTTCCCTTAAGAGTCCAAAGTGCTAAAAGGCAGCAAACTTTGACGGACTATTTCTCAGAAACCATGATGCTTACAAACTCTTTTTTTGAGGATATGGGATCATGTTGAGACCATCTACAATAACCTCTCTCGGTTTTTTCTATCTCGAAGGAGTTTTCTCGTGGTGATGAGTTTTCAGTTGAGGGAAAAGTTGCCAAATGCAAGTAGTGTAAAGTTGCAAAGTGGTGCAACTTTCATTCTCGAACTCGTACAACCCAACGAACTATTCCAACACATCCAGATGGGTACATTTACGCTAAGTATGGTTCTCTCTTGCACCCAAATACGTCGAATCGCTCCAAGCTGCATCGGAGCGACATTTTCCCTTAAGAGTCCAAAGTGCTAATGTCAATGAAATGTGGGGGAAGAAATATTTAAGGTTGGATCAAGATTTTGCAATTCCTAGCTCTTGCCCAATCAACTTGAATCAATTACATGGAAAATGAAATTCACAATGAACATTTTACTTCTTTTTTTTCAAAAAAGTGGCAAGCCACTGTAATTTGTTATATATAAATAAGAGATACTACAAAACCTGGTTGAAACGAGCATACCGATAGGAAAGAACCAGGAAGAAAACCTCCATTTGTAGCTCGATTAAGTACAATGGCAGACATTTGAACCGTAATTCAAAAAACATCACTGGATATAGAATATGCCTATACACAGTTATGACCTTTTTACATTGTTTCACATTTCAAAATTCAATTTTTACAAAATTTGCCTATTTGAGGCATTCAAGGCATAGTCTTCCACAAGAGTAGTATGTTGTCATTTTTGAGTGACAAGCACCTGTACAAACCATCAAGGTAGTAGTTAAACTACATACAATAGAAAATATGCTTAGAATAACCAATCGATATTATTGTAATTTGTCACATACCTCTCTAAAAGGATCAGAGTTGCCTCTTGTTGTAGCAAGTCCATGAGCAATCATGCCAGGAATATCACAAAATTTGTCAAATGATAAATCTATATTGTAACAACAAAAAATATGCTTAGACTAACAAATCCATATTAATCTAAACATACTTAATGATGATGAATTGATAATGCAAACCATAAAAGATGCTTTGAATAACCAATCTATATTAAAGTAATATGTCGCATACCTCTTTGAAAGGATAAGAGTTGGCTATTGTACTTTCCATTCTTGAATATGCTATTCAAGTGTGCCTGAAGGGTCATCTCTTTGCTTAAGAGTATCCAATATTGCTTCATGATTAGCATTACTAAGTGTCCATAGTTGTTTTCTCTTTGGTTTGGCATGATGATTCAACAATTTAACATTTGTTGCTATAACAAGGTGTGAATACATGAGAATGGTTTTGTGTTTCTCATAGTCTTTAAATGCAGGTATGCCATTCTTTCTAATCATGTATGTTCGCAACCAAGTTCCTGCAAACACACTGAACTTGTAGGATACACTAACCCATCATCATCTTCCATCAATCGTGTTATCTTGTGCTTTACCCACACACATCGAGCCAGCCAATATTTTGATCTCTCTTCAGTCCCCTGCGGTGCAAAAATTGCAAAAACATGTCCTAGATGTAGTAGATCTGAAAGTCGGTCGTAATCAAGTGAACTTTCCATTGTGTAATTTTTCATGGATATAGTTTGAGATAAAGGAGTTAGATATTGTGGAACCCATGTATCCACCCACTCACTTGACTCACATTGATCCCCACTTGCACTGAATACAACTCTGACAAAAACAAGCCAATTGTTGTGTCCAAATGGTCCATGTGCTTGCATCTGAGCTTCGAAACGAATGCATCTTTGAAGAATCTTTGATTGTATGACAATCCAATCTGCCTCCCATTGTACCCTCCTCAACCAACCAAAAGAATATGTGCACTATTGAATCAAGTGTCCCTCCCTGTGACAATGTTGAACTACACCAATCAACAATAGAACGTGCATCACTGAATTTTTCTCTTGAAATCTTCAATTGCTCCTTAACTAGAGCTCTTTTTACACATGCACTTGCTCCGTCATGCTCCCCTTTCCCATGCCCAGCTTCAAAAAAACTCCAAATATTAGGTACACCCCTCTCTACATGCATTCTACTCAACCAATAAAACATACGAGCATTCTTGAATTGACCTGTATAGTTATCTGACCAAATGAGATGTCGGCCCAGTGCTATATCATGCTCCTGCAAGAACTCAAAAAAAATCTCGAAACAATGCTGGACATACTCGGACGAGTGAGACCTATCATCACTCATATAAAAATGATACTTTTTGATTATCTTTCGATCCTCCTCTGTACTATCAGGTGCATATCTAAACATTATGTGGACAAAAATAGCAATATGAATGGAATTGTAATACTGAGATTGTACCTCGTTTTGTGGTTGCAACGTGTAGTTTTCAGCAAAATCAACCATTGATATAATAGTGCCAATCGAAAAAGAGTCCTTACATATCTTGAATTGTTGATCCAACCACTAAGACCTATGACTATGCCCTGCATATTTGTAGAAAAGATTGTCCTTAAAATCTGAAATATAATCAGCAACACTGCATTCTTTTGTAACCAACTCGCATCTAGAACCTTCACTTCCACTCTGCAAAGTATATTTGACTATCTCATATCTCTTTTTCTCAACAAGATTCTTTCCAAATTCATGTTTTGAACCCTCATGAAAACATTGAACAAACTTTGACAAGCCACCACATTGTGAGCACTTCACATTTAAACAATCATTTCTATAGAAAAAGGAGCCATCATCCCTAGAACATAAAAATATATCTAGCAAGTCCCTTGATGATTTCAGAAGATGCATTGCACCACACTCCTGCAACATTTCATTAGTATGCAAAGTAGAATAGATATAGCATAATAGTTCATGGTACATTGAAAACTCCACATGGTATTTGCAACAACAAGTATTATGAATCTTAAGAGGCACACAATAGAATGGCTTTAGACCTTCAAAAGTTCTTTGCGAGATTTCCATATTTGGATGTGTTTGATTAAATTTGTTGAACAACATTGTTTGGCTTGATTCCAAGAAATTTTTAGGATGCGGTGTATGGTCTCGACTGCCAATTCTTAACTTTAAAACATCCTTTGCATTGGGTGATACTCTAGAGTTATCATGCCAAAATTGTTGAATTGTCTGCTTTACATTATCGGTTAGCTTCTTATCAACATGTGTAAGCCTTCCAGCAAAAGCCCATGTATCATTTTGAAGAGGATCATCTATTCTTTCTCTTCTTGCAAGTGCTCTATCCAAATTTTTACGATTTAAGTCAAAATCAATACAAGTTTGTCTCATAAAGCGGGCCTTTTTCAATTGATGGCTTACTAGGGCGGTGGTAATGACTCTCTGAGTAGCTCTCTTATCTTTTTCCTTTTTATTTTTTCCAATAGACTTGAGAGCATTAAAAATATTTTTGACAATAATAGAATTTTTTTCGGTCCTCTTGTTTAGACGAATCTTCAATTTGGCTAGAAAAGGTCTCATCTTTTGCATCTTTAGCAATTGTACAAAAAGTTGGCATTGCTCGGTCAATGTCTTATCACTAAAATATTGGTTGAAAAGTATTCTAGCCCACAACCGAATAGTTCTTGTTGACCTCTTGCTTCAAAATTGTTTATAATGTTATCATCAATTTCAACTAACCATTTAGGGGTCCTTGAAGGTCTTGAATTTGGAATATCTCTTTCTTCCACACAAGGTTCTTCATTTCTCATGTAATCTGGTGAAACATAATTTACACTTGCTTCAATATTATGTTCAACATCTTCATTTCCAACATTTTCACCTTGAACATTTTCAATATCAATTTGAACAATTTCATTCCCAATTTCAATATCATGTTCAACATCTTCAATTCCAACATTTTCATTATCAATTTCAATATTTTCATTCCAAATTTCAATATCATGTTCAACATCTTCAATTTCAACATTTTCATTATCAATTTCAAAATTTACATTCCCAATTTCAATATCATGTTCAACATCTTCAATTCCAACATTTTCACCTTGAAAATTTTCAATATCAATTTGAACATTTTCATTCCCAATTTCAATATCATGCTCTACATTTTCAATTTCCTCTTCACTTGAAAGACCATAGGGCTCAGGTTCACCAATATTTAACATACCTTGTCTTTTCTTTCTATGACCTTCTCTATCTCTTTGTCTATATCCTTCAATTTGTTCTTTTGTCAGCTTTCTCTTACGTTTTTGCTTCCAACGACTACTGCTCCCCATTATACCAAATAAAAGATGCTAAAAAATCATTATGTAGGACAAATTTCAGTACAAGAATCTCCAAATTTTTTTATCTTTGTCTCTTCCTATCTGAAACCATGCATTTGTCGCCTGCAAAGTGCTACAAACAAAATGCAGGGTCCGTTGGAATGCACAAAAATGGCCCACAAATCGGATATCCGATTTGTAAAACATGTTCTGCAATGGTAAGATTTAACCTATGCACAATGGAGTTTCACAAATCGGATATCCAATTTGTACACACATAGACCAAAGGGAGAGGGAGAGGGAGAGAGGGACAGGGACAGGGACAGGGAGAGGAAGAGAGAGAGGGAGAGGGAGAGGGGGGGACGGAGAGAGGGAGAGGGAGAGAGTTTGGAGTTGAGAGGGAGAGGAGAGGGAGAGAGAGGGAGAGTGGGAGGAGATAGGGATAGGATAGGATAGGGAGAGGGAGAGGGAGAGGGAGAGGGAGAGAGAGAGGAGGGGATAGGATAGGATAGGAGAGGCTAAGGAGAGGGAGAGGAGAGGGAGGGAGAAAGGAGAGGAGAGGAGAGGGAGACAAGGAGATAAAGGAGGGAGAGGACGAGATAGGAGAGGGAGAGGGAGAGGGAGAAAGGGAGAGGGAGTGAGAGGGAGAGGAGAGGGAGAGAGTGAGAGAGTGAGAGGAGAGTGGGAGAGGAAGAGGAGAGAGAGAGAGGGAGAGGAGGGAGACAGGAGGGAGAGGAGAGAGAGAGAGAGGAGAGAGAGGAGAGAGAGGGAGAGGAGAGGGAGAGGAGAGGAGATAAAGGGAGGGAAAGGGAGGAGAGGAGAGTAGAGAGGAGAGGGAGAGAGAGAGGAGAGAGGAGAGAGAGAGGACAGGAGAAAGAGGAGAGAGAGAGAGGAGAGGAGACAAAGGAGGAGAGGAGGAGATAGGATGTGATGAGGGAGAGGGAGAGAGAGGAGAGAGGGAGAGGGAGAGGGAGAGAGAGGAGATGAGAGGAGAGGAGAGGAGAGGAGGAGAAGGACAGGGAGAGGAGAGGAGAGGAAGGAGATGGAGAGGAGAAAGGTGAGTGGAGAAAGGAGAGAGTGAGAGAGTGAGAGAGGGAGGGAGAGTGGGAGTGGGAGGAGTGGAGAGAGAGGGAGAGTGGAGGGAGAGACAGGAGGGAGAGTGGGAGGGAGGGAGAGGAGAGAGTGAGAGGAGAGAGAGGGAGAGAGGGAGAGGGAGAGGGATAGTGGGAAAGATAGAGAGAGAGATAGAGAGAGAGAGAGAGTTTAGAGTTAAGGGAGAGATGGAGAGGGAGAGGGAGAGGGAGAGGGAGAGATAGAAGGAGAGGGAGTGAGAAGGAGAGGGGAGTGTGAGAGAGTGAGAGGGAGAGTGGAGGGGGAGGGAGAGGGAGAGAGGGTTTAGATTTGAGGGAGAGAGGGAGAGGCAGAGGGAGAGGGAGAGGGAGAGGGAGAGAGGGAGAGATAGAAGGAGAGGGAGTGAGAAGGAGAGGGGAGAGTGAGTGAGAGAGAGAGAGAGGAGAGAGTGATTGAGTGAGAGACTTGAGAGAGATAGAGGAGAGAGAGAGAGAGAGATAAGATAATATTAAATATTTTATAAATTGGTAATATATATATATTAAATATTTATGGATTAACTAAAATATTGAAATAATATTAAAATATTTATAGATTAACTAAAATATTGAAATAATATTTAAATATTATACATTTAATAATATATTATATATTAAATACATAATTCGGTAAGAGATTACCATAAATTGTATATTAAATATATTACATTATAAACTTTATTGGATATTATATATATTAAATTATAAACTTAATTGCATTTTTAAATAATATATTAAAGATTGTATAAATTGTTTTAAAACTGATCTAAAAGATATCATATATCAAATTCAAATCTGATATCCGATATTCTGACACAAAATTTAATGCCTTGGTATTAAGATCGGGATTTGGTTCGGACCTGCCAATCCTAAAAGTCAACACGTAAAACATGTTTAACAACTTACCTTGTTTTTCCAGACTTCGCCCATGTGGCTGACGACTTTTATTTTACCTAAAATTGATAAAATGAAAAGGGTTTGTAAAGGAGCTTCTCAGCTTTCTACCAGTATAAATTATATTTTCTTTAGAATCTAATAAATAATTATTATTTATTTTTTATTAGAATTATGACTAAAGTCCTGATTGATAGTTTGATAGAAAAACATCTATAGCTTTCAAACAGTATCACATTTTTTGAATCGAAAACATGTGTCACATTCTATGCTTCGCATACTATAGGATTAAAAAAAATAAAAATGAATTCCATTAAGTTTTGACCAGGTTAAGGTGGTCAAACATACGAGTTTTTATATTTTTAAAAAGTTGGAATAACAAATTCATAATTAATTATTTATTTGAAAAAAAATTACAAAAAAATATGCATCACATCCGAACATGAGTCCTCTACTTATATCTAAAACTTTATAAAAAAATATTATGATTTTATTATGGTTAGGGTGGTCAGACAAACACCTACTTTTTATTTTTTCCCTGAAATTTTAGTACTACTGCATTGAAATTTCAAATTTTCACCAAATAGATTTTTTTTTCACAAAAATTAACCTAGTAGTTTAGAAACTACATTCAATTTTCCACAGATTCTATTCTTACATATTTTTGAAATAATATAGATAACTTATTCAAATTTTTATGTGAAGTTGCCCAACTCTGATTTTTTGAATTTTCATTGCCACTTAAGGACCTATTTTTTCCATGATGATCCTGCACATACCCTAACATGAATTTCATTTATAGGAATTTCTCTTCTAACCAACACATAAAAAATAAATAAACTCTACAAACTAATAATAGTGTGATTATTACATAATCCCTTACATTATTTATTATATTATATTATGTCAAGCATTAATTTCAAACCTCTCCATGGTGATGTGGTATTGCTAGTGGACTAAAAACCTTGGAGGCAAATCTTGTACTATGAGAGTCTCCCCTTTTGATGTAGGAGTTGCCTTTCGGTGGGTCACTTGGCCTCTTCTTGCCCTCTTGCCTGCCACAAGGGTGCTGCGACTTGGTAGAAGGATTCTCTCTCAGACCATCTCACTGTGGGTTCTCCTCCTTCGAGAGTTCCTTTAGTTAGTTCCTCTTTGGAGGCTAACCCTCTCGTGACTTCCTAGGACCCTCTTTCGGAAATATTTTCCATGGAGCCGTCTACTGTTTATGCATTATCAAAACCTTATGTTGTCATTGTACTATCATAACTTGCATGTCCTTTTCTAATCAATTCTATTGGACCTTTTGTTGCTCCTCTCTCTCCTACTTTGCTACCGGCTCCCTCGCTGTGTGGTGGCTCCTCTCTCAAGGTGGTTTTTGGGGATCTTCTCCTCTTGCCTCACCTGTTGTTCCTCGATTTTGAGCCTTCTTGGTCGGTTGTGCTGAGGAAGAAGAAGGGTTTCCCCAAATCTGTTGCCTCTTCTTAGCCTCGGGTTCGGGGAGTCAATTTTGACCCCGCTGGTTCGGGGGTTGTCTAATTTTTTTGGTTATTCTATAGCTATCTGTCGGCTATTTTTTTTTGTTCTTATAGTTCAAGTTTTGTTTGAACTATGCTTCCTTTGGCCCTTTGGGCTTTCTGTGTGAAGGGTACAACACCCTTTAAATGCTTCTTATCTTATCAAAAATATAAAAAACTATTATATATGCATAAAAAATACTTACACGGCCCTTATTTCTCCACTTACACAAGTATGATGCTAAATATATAGCTTCACCTTATGACTACCTTCTTAAGAAGTATTCAAACAATTATTGTATCTACTACACACTACCTCTTTCTTATGATAGTGTTTCAATATTGGCAACTTGTTCGTTTTTCATCTTTTCATCTACGAATGGTTTTGTGATCGTGTGAACTATGAATGTAAAGTCCATGGAAGGATCCTTGAGAGAAAAAAGGGAAGCAACACTCTCCATTGCATCTTCATTTTGATTATCCTTTCGTGGAATGTTACCAATTGTGTAAGATTCAAAACTTTCTAGCAATGTCATCGTAATATTGTTGTATTGAGATAACTTGTCATGTTTTGCTTGATAGAATCTATTGATTTGTTTTATTATTAATTAAGAATCAACAAATACATGAATGTGTTCCCAAGGATAAGGCCACATGTATCCCAACAATTAAGGCCTCATACTCCGTAGTGTTTTTTGTACATAGGAGGTTTAAATGATAAGATAAGGGAATAAGCTTTCATAAAGGGGGGATTAATATAACCCCTAATCCAAAGCCAACTTGACACTTAGAACTATCAAAATAAAATTTCCATGTTTCATCCTCTATTGTTAACACATTTTCATCAAGGAATGAGTCATGAGCGAGTAATGCCAATGGTGAAGGAGCATCAACTAAGTGGTCAATCAAATATTTTCCTTTAATCACCTTTTGAGGAACAAGTTTAAGGTCAAATCCAGTTAACAACATAACCCACTTAGCTAAAAGTCCTAACAAATCTATTTTGGTAAAAAAAATTAAGAGATCAAAGTTCATGACAACATGCACTTCTACGTTTAACAAATAATGTCTAAATTTACTCTAGTAACAAATATAAGAGTCAAACATTATCTTTCTATTGTTGTATATCGAATTTCAAAATCAATCAAAGTTTGGCTAATGTAATAAATATGATGTTCTTTGTCATTTTCATCTTGTTGAGACAATAATGTAGCTAGAGCATGAGTTGATGGTGATATGTAAAGGATAAATGGTTTTCCTTGAATAGAAAGTTGCAAGATGGGAGGATTAGCTAGATATTCTTTCAAACTTTCAAAAGCCTTTTGGTAATCCTTATTCTATTTAAATTTCGATTCCTTCTTAAGGAGTTAGGTAAAGGGTGAATTATAATCTGCTAATGACGCAATGAAATGATGGATAACTTGAATCTTGCCTTGTAAACTATGTAATTGATAAATGTTCTTAGGAGGTGGCATGTTTATTATAGTTATAGTGTAGAAAGTTATACTCCTTTCTAGGTGAAAGTACAATTTTACACTTAATTTGGACCTATTTTAGTGACCTCACATTTATGCATTTTTACCCTTCAAAATAGACCCCTAATTCCCTCTATTATATATCCCAAGTCCTATTTTTATCATTTTTCGAAATCACAACACACATTGAACAAATACATTCAATTAATTTAAGGCCTCGAAATAAACGAGTCTTGGAAATTTAGGTCAAGACCCATTCACCCAAGGGAAAATGGGTCCCCTTTAGGTGCCAAAACCCAATTTGAAAGTTTTTGGTGGTATTTTATGTAATTTCCTTGTGTGAGGGTTATGTGCCCCGGTGTCCATGTGTCTGTTGGGTTTGTGTAAGGCCCCAAATTCTATGGTGGTGGCTTCAGTGGTGAAAGATCCTCCCTAGTTGCCACCCTTAACACCCTGGGTAACCACCCTCACTACTAGGTTCGTCTTTCGATGTTGTGTAACAAGTGGGCCTACATTGGTATCAGAGTAGTGTATCCTACCATACTGGTGGGTTGTGTGTGTATGATCAGTTGACCCAAGGTTGAAGAATAGAAGTTGTTATGGGTGAAAACAACATAGTGACTATAGGAAACTAAACACAAGAGATGCCTTAAACGATTTTTCTAGAAGTCAAAGCGAATTACGACATAATTTAGCTCGATTGAGTGCCTTAATGATGCAATGTGTTGATGGGAACAATGGGCAAGAAAGAAAGTATGGAAATGATAAAGATTATATAGACTATAGGGGTTCAAATCAAAGTTATAGAGTTGTGATAGTACAAGAATTTGAGGATCAAATTTTACAAGATTGGGAAGAATCAAGTGTTGATTTTAAGAGTGAAATATCTTTTCTTGACTACAAGGATCTCAAGTGGAAGCATAGAACACACAGCAGTGGTAGATCTTGTAATCAAAATGACTGCCTTGACATGCATGTAACTACTATTGATAAATTTGGAGATAAGGAGAGAGCAACGATTAAAGGGAAAGAATCTTTTAATATGAGAAAAAAAGAAATCAGCAAGAATGAGCTTAGAAGACAAAATTGTCGTTTCACATGTAGAGAAAATCGGGAGCCTAACCACCAATGCATGGATGAAAAGGTGAATAGGTCTGAAAAAGAAAGGACAATCACAAAGCAAGTGGCTGAAATTATTCTTAATGTCTTTGAGGTTACCAAGTTTGAAGATGGAGTCAGCTCTTCAAGTATTTCCATCAGTGAAACGAAATATATTGATCTTCATGATAATGTTGAGAATGAGTAATCTATTGTTTTCAAGTTCACCAAATTAGCAAGTGAGGATGTAAGGACAAACAATCAAAAGAATTATTTTAACAATGCTTTCTTCCAGTAAGGCAATACCAAAGTCATTCAAGGAAAATAATCACTTGTTGCATCTACTTGTGGGGTGTACACAAGTCTCTATGTTGTTGATTTAGAGGTGGTTATTGATTGGCCTTGTGAGGAAATGGATTCATTGGACAATACTAAGTTAGCTCATAATGCTACCCCATCATTCTTACGTGAAATTTGCAAGACATCAACTAATGGGACAATTGAATTTAATGAAGATATGGTGCCTTTAAATGAAAGAAAAAATGAAAAAGTAGTGTGTGGAAGCCCAAGTCATCTTAATGAACTTGATCAAAGACCTCTTGCATTATAAGACTTGAAAGTCCAACTTGTAGAAAAAAATTTGGTGGCATCAAAAGTAAGGGAATTAGAAGTGGATAAGCTCATCGAGTAAGTGCAAGAAGTTGAGTCCACGAAATGTGGAATTTTTTGCCTTAGCCAAAATAATGAAATCGACATTGCAAAAACGAGATCCCGTTTTTAATAAATGGGATGTCGTTTAGGTTCAGGTTCTCGAGCCTAAAATCAAAAAACGGGATCCCACTTTTCAAAAAATGGGATCCTATTTTGAAAATTTTCAATTTTTGGAAACTGTCCATTTTTGGATATTTTTAAAAACAAGACCTCGTTTCGTAAAAGCATAAAAAAAATGTTTTTTTATAAATGGGATCCCGTTTTTTAAAATATGAGTTTTTGGTCGGGTTTGTGCTTTGTTTTTTGGTTCGGGAAAAGCATTGGAAATCTGAACCTAGGCCTTCAACCTAGTTTGACCTACAAGTTGAAGGTCCTAACAATGTCAGAGAAAAATATTGAGTTTGCACATATGGCTGATGATGTTTTTTGCAGAATTTTTTGACGAAATTAAAACCCATTTTAGATGAGACAATGCAGATTCCAAATATATAAATTTTTTTACAAATGAATTATTTTTTCTATTTTTCAATTAATTTATGATGAAACTAGTCCATAAACTTTAAATATCAGGGTTTTTTACTATTTTAATAACTTTTGATCAACATAACATTTTGACGAATGGATTGCACTAGAACAAACTTCAGACAATTCTTTTCAATTTTTTAAAAAAATAAAAAATGATAAGTTTAGGTCATCTTATGCATGTCGTAGATGACAATTTTTCAAAATGACAAATATGCCTAGTAAAAATTTAACAAAAAAAATATTCAATAAAAAATTACAAAAAAATATCAAAAACAAGCTTTAGTGAGTCACAAATATTTTTCCAAAAGGATTTAGAAAAATACGATAATTTAGGTCAAAATATGGATGTCATACACGTGCATGGTATGGTAAAAAAAGTGACTTTTAAATAGCGGTTTTTAGAAACGCCTATTGAAACTCAATTTCTACAATCAAGGTATTGAAATAAATTACATATTTGGAAACTAGACTCCGAGTACTAAATTTTATGAGTAGTAACGTTTTTGAAGATTCCATTTCTAAGTGCTTCAAATTTTAAGGTCAAATGTGTCAAATTCTGAAAATGAGGGAAAACACTTCCACTTTTTGGCCAAAAAGTGGACTCAACTTCTTTCCAGCACCCCACCTTTGAGCTTACATCTACAAAGGTGATCTTGGAGAGTACTCAAGCATCTTTTCAAGAAGTAGAATTTTAGTTAGTTGCTGCAAACCAAAAAATGGAGCAAGAAAATGAAGAAAGAACTATGCAAATAAAATAGAAGATAGATGAGGTTGATGAGATCTATATTGATTTTGATTTAGAACAAACTTCCAAGTTGGAAAGTAGAGATTTGGAACAACAAGAAGATCGATTGGATCTATTAAATAGAAACTCATTTCAGTTTATAGACAACCCTTTTTTTGAGTGGGAAGTAGATTTAACTTTTGATAACCCACTTTTTATGTTAGAGGATGAATAAATTTCTAATTCTAGTGATAAGGTTGATGATGAACACAAGATATGGAACCCACATCAAGAAACTGAATTCTTGAATTTTGAGGATTATTTTCAAATGAAGGTACAGGTTGCAGCCATGATACAACAGATATAACAAGTAGTCTCCATAGCTCTCCCAAGTTCTTCACACTCAACCATGTGAATACAAACATCCAAGAAGAAGAAAAAGACCAAGGAGAGAACATTCAAATCAAACCATATCCTTGCTCCACACTAACATATACCAAGTTATGCAAATTGAGATTACTTCACCACTCCCATACAAAAATTATATCAACATTGAACATTCAAATCAAATTAAAACATCGAAAAAATATCGAAGGTACATCAAAATGAATAAATCATTCCCACAATAAAGATAATATGCCCCAATCCACATACCATTTCCTATACCTCTCCAAATAAGTCCTCAAAACTAGATCCATAGCTTAATACCAAAACAAGGAGAACAATGGAAATCCATATAACCATTCATATTCTTCTTAACAAGTCCCAAAAACTTCTACACTCAAGAATAACTCATATGAGAATACAAGATATAAAATAAAGATATCGTCTAATAATTAGGCATGCAATACCTCTCAGATCATTCACTTACTGAGTAGACCAAGAGTGAAATACAAGATTTTCCATTGTGCACGACACCAAGAAATGAAATATTATAGTAAAGGGAAATATTATCTTCATATCCATAGCAGATTCACATCTATAACTAGGTGTGGGCTCCTTGGTCTTTCTTTTGAAATCCTCATCAAAGAGTAACCATCTCAACACATAATCCACAAAAATGAGATATATATTATCCTCACCAAATGCTCCCTAGTTTCCATGAGAATCCACCAATCAATCCATGCCAACTTCAAATGAAACCCTACAAAATCATGAAGCTCCAAGAAAATGATTAATACTCAAAACCAAATAGAATCAAAACAAGACCATTGTCAAAGTTCCAAACATGGAATTAGGAACCCAAACATGAAATCATGATCTAACATCTCTTGAAAGGAAGATCGTATGCTCTAAATGAATATACCATGGTCTAAAGTGAACCAATATCATGTGAAAACTCTAATCTAGAATCATGATTACATCATGATATAATAAAAACCATACTCTTAACTAGGAAACAACACTTCTAATCATATGAAAATAAAAATCCATCATCAAATGATGAATCCATATCCTACTAAATATCCCACTAAGCCATGTAACCAAGTTCTCTAGGAATCATTATAGCTATCTCTTAACTAAAGATCCTTGATGACCCAAAAAAATTCAAAGAAATCAACACCATAAGCTCCCAAAAGGTGAAGTCAAACCATGTCTCCAAACCAAGAAGATACAATCGCCACACATCCTTTGTCAATAAAACCAAAGATTTCATTTAAATCTCATTGCAATTTATAGGGAGAATGCAAGAGCTCCTTATGACACCAAAAACCATTCTAAAAGACCATCCATATTCTAATGAAATATTATCCATGGCTGACTACACACTGCAACAACAATATCTTAGAACCAAAATCTTGAAACAAATAAGATAGAACATATTATGTAACTGTTTAAAAATCTCTCTACAAATAATACTGTTCTATATGGTATCGTGACCAATATCATTTTCAACAATATTAAAAGTGAATAGATCTTGTCATTCACCATAAACTATTGTTATAGATTCAAATGAAAAAATATATTAGGTACTCCCAAAAATCCTTTTCTCACTATAATAAACATACCAATGTAGTAATGGTGACCAATAATAAGGCCTGATAGATAGAATCCACATCAAATAATTTTTACAAGGTGTACACATATTTAAAATCTCAAAGGATAAATAAATAATCAATGGCCTAATCTTAAATAGCTAAAAAATATTCAACCCCACATCAGGAACATGCAAAATAAAGATAATCAAGCATAACATGTGGATTTAAAAGACTCAAATACCAAGATCAACACTAGACCTAATTTTCCAAATAACCATATATAATAAGAACCCTTCAAGAAACCATACAAACATGTAGTTGTCTTCATTCAGAGCACCTTGAATATAATCTCATCATAAATATACATACCACAGATTTTTTTAACATGTAAAAACTACAAAACCATCTTTGCAGATATGAAATCCATTTAAACATCCAAGCATTCACATCAAACATGTCATGTGAATAATGGAATAAGCATAGATCTACAAAATAACAACTAAAAAAATAGAAAAATTTAACCCAATAAGAAAATCAAGTTGTCTAGGAGCTTATATCATATAAAAATATATTATCTCCACAACTCACAAAGAGTCAATGACTTATCTTATAGTGCTTTCATGTAACCAAGGGTTAGAACTATGAATCCAACATAAGAAATTCATTTTTTAGTCCAAATAGTGGGTGTTTTCCATGTGACCAAGATTTCAAAAGTACCCATCCAACAAGAACACCTTCTCACTACACATGAACAAAAGGTAGAAGAATGAAACCACACAATAAGATAATACTCACATATTGTCAAACAACAAATCCAAGTGACCAAAACATAATCAAGTCCATGAAGCTCCACAATCATGAGATTTCAAAGCCCAACATAGATCACATTGACAATATACATGACTTCCAATCTCATAGATCTGCAAGAATAGAGTTAACTCATAGAACATTCATTACAACTCCACAAGCTTTCTAAGCTAAGAAATAGAAATCAAAGGAATAACAAAAACCAAATTAACCTTTAGCTTTGATACCAAATGTTGAAAAATATATAGGCTCTAATACCGAATATTGGTAAATTTCAATGTCTATCCAAATAATAAATTTATAACTTCAATGGATGAGATACAAAGCTTGGACTACTAAAATATAAAAAATCTTAAACGTATATGCAAATTTGAAATTAAGTTACCTTAATGTGGAATTATCATGATTGGATCCATCTACTTCATGATGCCAAAAAAATAAGCCAACATAACATTCTTGATAACACCACCTTATGTGAACTCATAACAACAATAAATAAAGCATAGTATTACCATAACATAGTAGCAAAGAGACACAAATCAGTAACATAAAATATATCACATAACATACGATTTACATGGAGAAAACCTTATGAGAAAAAATTTCACCAAGAAGAGAGGATCAAGTATGCAACATCTTCAAATAAATGTGATTACAATACATTCACTTCCATTCTCCTATTTTCCTCCAACAAGGAATCACTTGTGTACCTATGAACCTCTTTATGCCTCAAGATTTCCTTGTCCCTATAGTGTAACTCTATATTCAACTATTCCTCTTGATTTTTACATCAAAGGAGCTGATTATATAGACTTGTAAAGAGGCTTCAAGCACCAAACATGCAACCCAAAGATGATTCTTCATTCCAAATATCCCAACCCTTGCATTACCTCCTCAAAATATGAAAGGGCACTGATTTTGGCTCTAATACTTTTCCTCCAACTTGGGTGCCCAAACATGGAAATTACATATTAAATTAAATAAACAAAAATATGAAATACCAAGAGACATCTATTGCCTCTTTCCAAGCACCCACATGGAGAATCCAAAAAGTCACTCATTTGTACACTTCACTTATTTTTAACTATCTCATTCTAGGAATCCACATGTGGGGAAAACATAATTAAATATTTATGTCCACAATTCACCTTCACCAGTGCTAGTGGAACCCATCACCCCTTATGAATGTATTACAAACAATCGTGAAAAAAAATATTATCCTTTTTGAGGTATTAAAGTTATATTAACTCCCATACCAATTTTATCAAGGTAATAAAGTTGGACTAACCTTGATACTATCCTTTTCAAGGTATTAGAGTTAGGCCAACTCCAATAATCCTTCCTTTAGGTATCAAATTTGGGCCAACTTGAATACTAGTCTTTTTGGGGTATCAAATTTAAGCCAACTCTACTACAACATCCTTCAAGGTATCAAAGTTGGGCCAACTTAGACACCAGTTCTTCAAGGTATTAGAGTTAGGATAGCTCTAATACTAGTTCCTTTGGGAATCAAAGTTGGGCTAACTTTGATATTATTCCTTTGAGGTATCATTCTTGGGGAAAAAATTCGACCAATCTTTCAAGGTGTCAATGTTAGGCCAAATCCAATACCTTCTCTAGGGTATTGGATTTAGGTCAACTATAATACCATCTCAAGTTATTTGTGTCAGGCCAACCTTGATAACCTCTCTTAGTGAGTCATTTACATGTGTCATCTTCTTAGTGTATAGTGATAATATTTTGGGTGTATATGTCATTGTGATTGTATATGCCATTGTGATTAACACTATACTAGTTGTTTGATTTTTTGCATGGTAATACTCTATCTTATTTTTCAATATTGTTCTTTTAAAAGAAATTTTTGTTAGCTTGGCTAAGTCCTTAGGCATTTGGCTTGGGGCATTACATATTGTTTATGTAATCTATTACCAAAATATTTTCATGGATATTTTGAATCTAAGTATTTTATATGAATGTTTTAGCTAAAGTTCATTAAAATTTCCTTATAATTTGATGCAAACTTCAAATATTTTAGTTGCATAGTTCAATTAGGCTATCTTTTAGAATAATAAAATATCACACTTTTACGATAAATCATTAAAATATAAATTACACACATTTCCATAGTGCAATACAATCTTGTAGAAAACTAACAATAACCCTTGGTGTTTTATTAAAAAATTATGGTCAAAAACATGAATTTATAATAATAAAGAAAAATGAATACTAAGGAAAATATTTCTAAGTAATAGAAGATTCTCAACCCTTAAGATTCCCTTACATTAGACACTATAGGTAACATAATTTTGAGTTGAGTGCTCAAAATTATGAATCTAAGGAAAATTAATTTATTCATCCTAGCCTATCTACTTCTACTTAAAAAATTCATGTATCTTCCTCTAGTTATCTTCCTTTCCATTTGAAAATATATTCTTTCTATTCATTTCTCCTAGTTCTCTTGATTATCGATGCAAACAAGATTGGGGGATCTTACCAAACAACCCAATTTTGAAGACTTAACATGTAATCCAATCCACATTAACATATAATATACAACAAAATTTAAAACATATATTTATTAGAGAATTCATATGTACATTCATAGAACAATATTTCTCAATAAAAATTATATATATGAAGATTTCAATAAAAAGTAAAATTCAATAAATTTTATATTGGGTTTTTAGACACCTCATGCTTGCAACTCTTCAAACGCTCATACCTTCACACCTTATTGTCTTCAATCCTCTTTTGAACTTTATTTTTTACCTTCATCCTATAGCTCTCATGGCTTCCTTGAATACCTTCAAAACTCTTCTTCCTTTTCTTCTATTCCTTTCCTCATAGCAAGTTCATTTCTTACATTCTTCTTCATGCAATTCTCTAGAGCAACCTGCAAGTTCTTTCTCTTTAACCTTCTTATTTTTATTTCTTCCACTTAACATAATTAAAACATTTATTTTATAGAGATTAAAAATATTGTGACACCAAAAAAGGAACCCAAATCTTCTCTTTTAGATCCCTCCAATTATTATTTGAAATTCCTCTATATATGCTTAAAATCAATCATTAAATGCTTCTAAATATGGTACCGAAGATTTCTGCAACATATCTCATGCCTTGTTGTTGTATATGCCTCATAAAATGAATAGAATCATAAGCCAATTCTACTCATTCACCCAAAACAAAAAATAAAGATTCATTAATTATTTTTCCAAAAAACATTAGCTTTTTCCTCCATTTTAAAAATACAAATTCAAAAACTGAAATGTCAAATGTCACTTTCCTTATGTACACTTCTCAAGACATCCAAATTGAGTAAATTAATTAATTTTTAATTTATTCTATTTTAAAAATTCCATATAACATACCAATGGAACCCTCCAACCCTTGAAACCTTGAAATTGTGCAATGTAATAATTTTTAAATCACATTAAGCATCCTAGTTGCCTCTAATTTTTGAAATGGAAGACAAGACTTGATAAAATAAATATTTTATAATTCAACAGTTCAAAAGATGCTCTTGAAGCTTAAACCTACATCAAAAATGCAAAACTTGAAGATAAAAGGAAAAAATTAGTGATGTGATATTTCATGTGGACTTGGATGTTCCTAAATCAGTTATACACATATCTAAATCTGCAGTATTTCTACTCATTTCTTTTCAAGCATGTATTTCTTTTAGTCGAACTCTTGTAATAACTATGTGCTACTAGAAATATATTTAAACCCATGATAAGAGTAAATATCAACAATATTGAACATAGTAAGATATCAAAACATATAGACAACTCATTTTTATAATCATTTAAAAAAAAAAAAATCCAAAAATTCTACAAGAACCAACCTTCTCAACTTTCCTCTTCATACAAATATCTCAAGTCATTCCTTACTAAGTATATCATAACTAACTCTCCAATTTTTAAATCTTCTCTTGCATATATTTCTTTTATTTGTTTTCAAAATTATTGAGCCTCTATACTAACATGTATATACCATCTGAAATATTTAATAGATTTATAATACTTTTCAAAGATGTCCCATATACAATTTGAAATGATAATTTATCCATAAAATTATTCTCTGAATTATTATGTAAATGTAAAATGTACCAAATGTAAACTCCCTCTGTGTAGGCTTATCTCCTACCAGACCTTTTAAGACATTACAAAGACCCTAATTGAAAGCATTAATTTGACCATCTGGCTCTGGGTAGTCTGGAAAACTGTAATTCAACCATCTGCCAATTGTCTTCCATAATGTATATCAAAAATGACTTAAGAAGTGATGATCTAGTACAGCAGCCCATTTAATCTGACTACTTTGAAGTGAATTTTAAATCAAATAAATTTTATTACTACTCCCTACGGCAAGTATGATTATTGTTTGAAGTTTATTGAACTGCTAGGTCAGGCTAGCTTTAGCTAGATCCCAATAACTAGAATCGCTATATGATAGAGCACATATACGTCACCTACTACGTCAGTCGTGTTCATAGAGTAAACATGAAGATATTTACAATAGGAAATCCGGAGTGGATGGATTCATAGAGAGAAAATGATGCTGGATTTCTGTTACATCACGAATAAATGAGGGGACATTGTTCAGGATATCATCCTTGAAAGTTCAGCTTTCTTTCATTTATGCAACTACAACGCTACCCGGCATACTTCCTCAAGTCACTGTCATTTTGATCTTGTGTATGTAGTGCGCCATTATGGCCTCCCATGTGAGTTCACCTCACTCTTTGTTGGGTCATATATTTTCATCATTATGTTTCTCAATTCCATCAGTATTTTGTATATTAGTTGAATTCCTCTTGAAGTTTTAAGACTGTTTGCAGGCTAGTACTAAGAGTATATAAATCAATTCAAACTCTTTATTTATTAGAATTTTGAAACGTTAAATTTTTCATTGATCATCAATCTATTATGGTATCAAGCATATTCATCACCAGCAGTTCACCATTGGAAAAATTTTCGTCAACAATTCACCATCATGACAAATTCACTGTCATGAATTGCTGGTGGTGAATTTTTTATGAGAAGAATTTGTCATGACAGTGAATTGTTGACGGTGAATTTTCTGGCAGTAAATTACTAACAGTGAATTTTCCTAGAACCGCATTTTATATTAGAAACTACCGTGAAAACTATTAAAAACAGAAAATAGAGAAGAACAAAGAGCAGAACATAATATTCAACTGTAGAAGAGTTTCAAATGAACTCACATATCACTCATGTATTTAACAGCACAAAGAGAGATATTTATACATGACATTGACCCAACCCCTTTCCTAGAAATCTGTTAACTAATTCAACAAATAGCTGAAACTGATCGACAGCAAACTGGGCTTTATTGACAGCAAACTAATTAACTGTGACACCTCTACAATACTAAGTGACACATCTACACCTCCTATTGACACATCTATAACTGCACAACTCTAGTTGACACATATTCACCACATGCCAATAAACTAATTATTCATTATATTCTAACAAAAACTTCTTCATCATCAACTTAACCAGCCCTCACTCTCAACTAAAACCAGAACAGTATAATGCAAGGTAACAAAAGAAGATATTCAGAGAGAGAACTCTAGGAAAGTTATTGCAGTTGTAGAAATAGAAAAAATGGGTCAAAGGAGAATTCAATGCTTACTTGTATACTTAATTGTACTTGCTGTTTTGGCTAGTCACATTTGTCATTGCAATCATTTATTCATTTTCTTGGCATGAACGATTCTCGAGAAAGTTATCAATGGAAGGAGATTAATATCTTGGAAAGGAAATTTCAAGATACGAGCTAAAAATGTGTTTTACTATATTTAGGAATCTTTACTCTATGGGATTGTACTTTATATTAATATATTAGAGAACTGTATTAATTTATTAATCTTAACTTTATCAGATCACTGCAACAAGATTCATAAGGATTAAAATATTCATTGAGAAGGGACAATTGGGTCATTAAAGCATTATATATAATCCCTGTCTATCCAAAGTATAACATCATAATTCTTTTGTCTTGATTATTTTCACAGGCTTATTATTTTAAAGTGCATCATCCATAATTCTCTTCTCCTTATTCCTTAAGATGTGCAATGCCATAATTCTCTTGCAACGTTCCGACATATGCTATCAAATTTGTGTTTATAGTTTTAAAAACTCATTTTCTTATTGCTTGTCCCAACCAAATATCGTAATAAGAATATATTAAAATCAATCAAATACTGGGGACTTTAATAAAGTCATGAGATTGTTAATTGCATGTATAAAATGGTGATATGTTATACAAAAATATAGAATACTATTTTCACATGGTGTTCAGGTTAGATTCATATTAAATAATTTTTTATAATTTTTATATAAAACTATAAATCAACAATACAACAAGATTTTCAATCAATATTAATATTCACTGTTATGATACCTGCTATAGCTCCATCACTAAATACACTCACAATGTGACCACGTCAGAAAGTGCAGATAGTGCTCCACTAACTATAGGGTAAATCTTCACCTCCCATGGCTGCCACTTTGTCGGATCTCCTTAGTAAAAAAGACACTTATTGTTAGCTATAGTTTTTCCTTCCTATTTTCAAGTGTTAGCCAATAGTTTGAGTCTTCATCACCCAATTGTCATAGGTTCCACAAACAATGAAATTTACATCTTGTGGTGTCACTAAATGGGAAATAGTGTAGCAGGTAAATTTATGGTAGGGTATTTAATATTGAAAATAATAGATAAATAGATTGTTATCTATCAAAAATAGAGAGAGTATTTTTATTATTGTGTCAATATAAAGAAAGTGAATATTTGTATTAAGGGATTGTAAGTTATGTTTTATTCATTTTTCTTAATTTATGTATATGTTGGAGGTATAATAGGGATTAAAGTAGATAGGTATGTTATTGAAAACATGACACAAAGAATCAGAAATTCCAACATTATCACGCATTCAGCTTCAACATTCTTTACTTTCAATAACATGAGTTACATTTATAAGAATTTCTCTTCTAACCAACACATAACTAATAACTAATCTCAACAAATTAATACTAGTGTGATTATTACATAATCTTTTACATTATTTATTATATGACATATTATGTCAATCATTAATTTCAAACACCCCATTCATACTAACATAAAAACTATTATATATGCATAAACTAGCAATCACACCTTGGTGTGCAATGGGTACGCTGAAGAGGTATGGAAGGTTAATTAGGGAGGAAATGATTTAAATTTTTTTGCATACATTTGTGCAATACATAAGATCAGATTTGTTGGTCATTTAAGAAATGATTTTGTTGATATATTATTATCAATATTTTTATTACTATTTTTATAATATTATATTATTATCAATATTTTTATTACTATTTTTATAATATTATATTATTACTATTAATTTAGTTTTTATTTTATATATATATATTTATATTTACTATTATATTATTATTATTTTATTAATATATCAAATTTGCATTATGTTACATTATTATTATATATTAATTATTGTTATATATTTTTGTAATATAATAATATTATTATATTATTATTTTTTTGTTATATATTTACTATTATAGTGCTATATTATCATTAATATATTACTATTACTATTAATAATATATTATTAATATTTAAATTATTATATTATTCATAATATTGTATTATTACTTTGATATTACTATTATATTATTCTACTATTATAATATTCTATTATTCTTATTATATGATTTTTCAAATATTATACTTAGTAAATTATATTTATCCTTAATATTATATTATTAATAAAATATGATTAATTGTATTATTAAATTATTATATTATTGTTTTATTATTATACTAATGTTATTATGTTATATTATATTAATTTTATTATATATTTATTATTATTATATTATATTATATTTTTATTATATTATACTATATTTATATTTTTATTATATTATACTATATTTATATTAATATTTATTATATGATAAAGTTAGACTCGTCATAGATTTCACATCTCCTTTTGCATGTATAACCATTTTTTCAAATCTCATTTAGTAGTAAAAATTGCTTCATTGGCATCATAACTGGGCATGTAGTTTTTGCGGTGCCAATTATTATTTGAAATCAAAAATTTTGTAGATAGGTGTCTTGACAATTAAACTAAATGCATTCCTATTTTCATGTCACAAGATCCTATCTAATTAGAAACTAAAATTATTTGAATTAAAAACTAAAATCAAGGAGATGAACAGATCAACGGCTATGGATGAAAGATCCGTATTGCATCTCCAGTAGCGTGCACCGTGGATGGACAAACTCAGTTGGCTATTCTCAAATAGGACACGCCTTCGGCGTAAAAATGCATACACCACTCTTATTTCTCCACTTACACAGTATGATATTAAATATAGCTTCACCTTATAACTATCTTTTTAAAAAGTATTCAAACAATTACTATATCAACTACACACTACCTCTTTCTTATGATGAATCATTGAATGTGATCCAAAATTTTAAAAAAACATACACAAATTAAATTAAAACCTTGCACAATTCTACACACTACCTACTTATCAATAATGTGCCACTGATCCATCCTTTCCTCCTACTTTTCAATGTTCGAGATCTACTGCACGTCCATGCTGCAATGAGACTTTCACATTTTTGCTTCTTTCTATAAATATTTGAAGCCGCGAGATTCGAGATAACAGAAATAAATATATTAACTTGTAGAGCTTTATTATGAGAGATTAACGGTCTCATAACTGCCGACCTCATTCTTCTGATAACCATAACTCTACTGCAAATCATTCAGGGAGATTCGAGAGAGGAAATATAGTAACAGTGATAGAGGCATTGCATTGTGAAAACTAGCGAAGTGCGGCACACTCAAGATCCTCCTCCTTGACCTCATGAGAAAGAGAAGTGAATCAGGATGATACCATAACTTCTTTAGACTTTTCTCCTTCATTATTCTGTATTCCTCGTATACTTCTATAGTGGTTGCAGTCGACATAAAGCTCGAACTAAATTGATAGATCAATGAATCTATCGACTTCATTTCAATGATCACATATGATGAGCGTAATTTTATTAAAGAATATATCAAGCATTTTAATTCTTCAAACAAGAAGCATTTTTTATTAGTGTAAATGTCGGTTTGGCATAAACAGCACATTTTAAGTTTTGATTTGTTTAGGTGGCTCATCTGAATTCACACTCATAGATGGATCCTACTACAAAGCTTGTGTAATTTTAGATGAGTACTTAAACAAATCAAAACTTAAAATGTGTTATGTAAACCTAACCATAACTATCAATATGCTGATTTAAAAGCATGTATTGCACAAAGTATTGTTCACATTCACCCAAATCACATGCTTCTAGCCGTTTAATTCTTTTGGTGCTATTCAAACTAGGTCCGTGCTGCCTCCAACATTGTTCACATTCAATGCTTCTTTTCTAGTCCCTTCAAATCCTCTCAATCTACAACTTTTGTACTAGAGGATAAAGAAAAAAATGTACTCTTATTTTCGTGGCCATTTCAAGTCTGCAATGGATAAATGCTAGCATTTCCAACAATGTCATTGATAATGAAAAAAAAACTCATTCAATGTGGTGCCAATCCCATAGAGAATGATTCAAGGCAAGCAAATGTCTACAAACAACAACTCAAACCCTTTTTAATTTAATTTAATTTTTCTAATTCTCAAAATAAAAAAAATGAAAGGAAAAGAGAAACCAAATGTAGATGGATGATGAATGTCACAAATTTGTAAGTGGTCTGCACTAAATCTTGTTGAGAAAAAGATGTCTCAAACTTACTAGTTAAGACTCTCTAAAATTAGGAAAATGCTTAGAAGTTCAGCAGTTTCAAAGTTCGGTCTTCGGACTTCTCACTTAATAAATGCATCGTAAAAGCCTTAGAAGTTTTGTGGGTAATTGGGCATCGGCCTTCAGGCTTATCACTTACCGAATGCAATTGTAGAAGTATTAGAAAAGTTGAAGAGTGTCGGGAATCAGACTTTGAAGTTTCGTTGTATGCTTGACTTATAAAGTTTGTGGTATCGAGTATTGAGAAACCTCGAGTCCCAACCTGCAAAAGGACTTAATTATTTGGTCTTTACCGTAGTACCGTAGGGTGTAGCTAAGAGGGTTACGGGCTAACAATGTTACCTGCCATCCCATGATGGTCTTTGTCATCCCGTTCTAGTGTGCAAGGCCATTTTGCCACCCCATAGTGGTCCAAGGAATGGTTGGCAGTAAGGCGGGTCATCTTGCCACCACATGATAGTCTAAGAGATAGCCTATGGTAGTGCAAGAAAAAGTTAGTAACCCACTATCCCGTGAAGGTTAATCTAAGTGGTTGTAGTGTTTCGATGGTCAAACGGAATGGTAGAAGAAAACCGCAGTCCCGTGGCTAGTCAATAAAGGCTTTGTGGTATTATGGTTAAGGCTGGGAATGACAAGTAAAGATGGTTAAGTTGTTTGTGATTGTTCATTTGTTATGGAAGTTGGAATATCAATTTTCCTAAAACGTTTGTGAAGTGTGTATCGAATGCTATAATGCATTGGATTGACATAGGGTCAAAGAAGATTAGTGTGAATGTAATGTAGTGTTGTCAGTTTCATTCTGGAAAAACACCTAAAAGAGCATATCTCTATACTTGTATGTAATTTACATTTTACTATAATACAAGAGATCTCTGCTTTGGTGTGTGGGTTTTTAACCAAAAGGGTTTTCCCACATAAATTCTCGTGTTGATGTTTTATTGTCTATTCGTGTTTTTAATATGTGCATCTTAAATGAAATGTAATTTGCAAAGTTTTAAATGCTTTATTTTCTTCTCTCTCCTGAAGATTAGCATTAGGAAGGCGTATTTCACACTCTACTTTCCTTTTAGTTGGCATCAGATCATGGCTAGCTTTGTTGTCCTTATGGGTAAGACGGGTTTTTTGTGCCGATCTTATTCAGTGGGAGTTTTGCAAAGAAATATTTTTTTTAGCTTATTGCAGATTTAAGATGGCAAGCACATCTAGAAGAATAGAGATTGAGAAGTTCAATGGTGGCAATTTTGAGTTGTGGAAACTCAAAATGGAAGATTTTCTTGTGGATCAAGAGTTATGGGTTGTAGTGTCCTCTAATAAACCATCAACAATCTTGCAAGATGACTAGGATGAATGGACTAGAAAGCTAAGGGTTTGATCAAATTGTGCTTCGATGATAATAGCATGAACAACTTCATAAACAATTTCCTTAACAACCTTGAGAACAATGCATCTTTTTATTCCTCTATGAAACAACCAACACCCCCTACTATCCCACCACTTGAGATGTTTGGTATTTTACACCCTGAAGCAGAAAAACAAGTTGAACCCAAGTTCCCTACAATAGATGAACCTGGTTCCTCTAGTCAAGCAAACATTCAACTATCCTATGTTAACAAAGTAACCAACACATCCATCAACCTAGAAGAGACATATGCAAAAGGATTCACAATCTTGAGCAAACAAGGATGTGATACAACAAGTGAACATGAAATTCATCAACTCCTAGAGAAATTTCCAACTAAAGATACTAAAGGGTTAGGATATCAAGATCCTCCTCCTGACATAAGTGTGGACTTCTTCCTAGAGAACAACCAATCCCTTGTGATGGGGATAAATATGACAAGATCATTTCAAGTCCTCCTACCCTAATTCAACCTAGAGAAGTGGGTGAGTCTAGAAAGCAATGAAAGCCTTAAAAATTTAAGAAATTGCAATTCCCTTGTCCACCATTTGCAACTAAAAGAACTTTACACATACTTCTAAGTCAAGGAATTATCACATTACAACCCATGCCAAAAATTTGATTTCTAAATCCTAAGAACAAAAAATACATCTCATTGTAGATATCATAGAATCTTCGAACATAGTACTAATGAGTGTCATTCTTTAAAGAAAATATTTAAAAAATTTGATATCATAGAAATAGTCCCTTAAATTGGGACCCTCCCGCTCCTTGCCATGTAATGGTTGTAGGATCTTAACATTCTCATTGTTACATGATGTTCTACATTTATTGCAAATCATTTCAAAATGCAAGGAGCTCCCTCTCATCACTTACCTCATCTCATTCTTGTCTTGCACTCAGTGGGGGCAAGAATTAGATAGCCTTGTCCTAGTCATGCATTTTTCATTTTCCCTTGAGCTAGTTGTCTACCTTCCATAGATGACGAACAAGATTGAATGCGAATGACCTACTAATAGGTTAACTCGCACGTGCCTTACTAGTCTTTTTTTTTTTTATTTTGCATGTCCTTATGTGTGATTGCATGTGTGTAATGTGATCCCCCGTAATGTTTTGTTTGATGTATCTCTCTCTTTATGGCATTCCTCTATTTGTACCTACATTCTTCTTTATGTCATAAATATTTTATGTTTTATTTTATCTCTTTCATTTATCTTGTGTTTTCCTTTTGGGGATGACGCAAGGCGTCGAGACATTCATGTCTCTTCCATGTTGACCCGAAAGGCTTTTTCTTTGTTTTCTCTCTCTTTGTGTCATTCTTCCTGTTCCATGAGTATTTGGGGAATGATGACAGTTTTGAGCTCTCTAATAACAATGTAGCAAAGACATACTGACCTTGAATCCATGGATCCCTTGTGTGATTTTGGATGCAAGTCTTTTTTTCATTTGCATTTTATAATTCATGCTTCATTGTGTAGTCTTCTTACTTCATGTGATGTGTCTTTCACTTTGTGGAAACATTGTGTGTGATGTCCTTCAAGAGCATGATCTTTCTTAGCATATTATATTCCTCTTAGTGGATTGATGTGACATATTGCATCCCCTAAGATTTGAATCTTCTATTCTTCGATTGGTCCTCTTTTGGAGACATTAGGCATGATGTTCCCTAAGTCAAGACCTTACATGAACTAAGAAAAACTCATTTGAACATGTTTTACACTATTTTGTTTTTGCAATTTATGTTATATGACCAGCTTTCATAACACACTTTGCTTTCCTGTGGTTTCATCCTGTTTGTTCATGGGTGTCAAGCATACAAAGCTTTGCTTGCCTCATGGAGATTGAAGGTCCTATTTGTGTGGTGCCTTATCAAATTTATTACGAGGCATAACTTTGATATGGTTACTGTATGGGATCGGAACTTAGGCGTGACTTTCTCATAGCCAGTTTTGTATTTGTGTGAGCACATACCGCCACATGTGTATGTGTCTCATTCGAGGCTCACCTAGTGGGTACCACATTCCACTAGCCCTTGTGATAATTCATTGGTTTACATGGTGGACATTGCATTCCACTTGTAAACATTCTTGGGAAAACAACCTAGATCTGATCCACACCATGTTGGACAAATGGTCGAAGCTTGATCCACCCTATCCTTTTTTTATCTTTTTCTTTATGTCTTTGGTAGTGTATGACTGTGCCTTGATGTTGCTCCTACATTATTTTCATGTGTGTCCTCTTATGCCTATGTTGTTCTGCCATAGGATCTTGATCCTGGGGGCTTGGCCATCTCCTTTGATCTTTGTCATCCTATGTCGCCTCCATTGGTACACTTGCAACCCCTCTTGATGCATTTTTTTCTACTTTAATGTGATTTTTAAGAAAGTTCCTCCTCTCAATAAAGTGGGAGCTAGATGTAATAATGAAAAATGTACTCCCTAATATGTTGCCTTGATTTAGTGTTGTAATGTGTAACGCATTCACATTATGTCTTGGGCCCTTGTGAACTAAGTGGAATTAATTATACCTTATTTAAGGTGTTGTAAAGTGTTCTACCACACTTTCACACTAATCTAGGGTTTTCATTATTAATTGGGCTTCTTTATGCCTTATTTGGCCTTATTTTGCATCCACAAGCCTTAATTAATGCATCTTTCTGAGGATAATCCTGACATAAATCAATATCCAATCATAATTGAAGTGTTTTTGGATTGTATGGCCTACGTTTAGTGGTTTGGGACTCATACGCCAACTTGGGCATATGGGTCCAACCTAAGTTTTGGGGCCCCGATCCTGATTTCACATGAACCTAAGCCTTTCTTGAAAAATGTGTCTCATAGCCTAGCCTAATGGGACTCATGCGCCAATTCTGGCATATGAGTCCTGTGTGGTCCAAAATTAAATTAAATTCAAATTCTTGGTAGGATTTCATTCTCCTAGATCTGATGTCGGCTTGTAGTGTTGTAATTTCGAGAAATTTTTCATTAACAAGTATAAATACAATATTATTTCACTCATTTTAACCTAACAAGCAATCAAATGACCTAGAAAAATGAATAAGCATCGTTATAGAAAATTATAGTTCACAAGAGCATTCAAAGGTTGATTATCAAGAATTTTTGAGCATTATTCAAGTATCAAGCATCATGTCAAAGTCATCACGCATAAGTTTGTTTTTCAGCTAACAATTGTGATGTAGTGTTTCATGATTCAAGCTAGCATTCAATTCAAGATCTATCACATTAAAGCAAGATTCAATATCTACATCCATTGGAGCCATTACATACATGTTTGCAACACATTATTCGTAGGGTTTGGTGAGTTGCAAGATTACATTTTGTTCATTCATCATTCCTCCTTTACATTTGATTTGATTACAAGGTTTGATTACCAAAATAGGGTTTGACCAAGGAAAACCCCTTTCCATTAATAAAACAACATTTTCCCCTCTCTTTAGTGTGTGATTTGTAGATCTAGGTTGAAGACCTTCTAAGGAACAATTCAGATTTGAAAACTAGATCAAAGAGATAAGATAGCTCAATTGAAGAGTATATTTAGATTATGATTCTCTGAAAAAATCCAAATTGGATTCATATGCCACTTCTGGCAAATGAGTCCCAATATAGTCAAATTTTCAATTTTCGAGAGTTCCAAACTTGTCTTTGTGATATATTTGTTCCTACCAAAAAACCCTCATTTGGGACTAAATCGCCTAGCCAATTGTATGAATCCAGTCTACATTAAATTCAATATTTCCAGCTAAACCACCAAAAACAATGCACTTAGGGAAAGAGGATTCCCCAATAGGCTCCTAGGGTTTTTTTACCTAGGACCCTAGTTAGGAAATGGACTCTCTTTCACACTAATGTATTCTTGGTGAGTTCGTTCATAGGATTTAGGGGATTAAATTGATGTGTTTGGGATGCCTTATATTCTAGAAACTAATGAAATAAAATAACTATTGAATGCAAACTATTGGAATAAAAAAGATGTTGGAAAACACACTATGATATGCAAATAACCTAAGAAATGTAAACAAACTTTAAAAAAATGAAGGAAAAGGAGGATGTGCACCTGGAGGTTGAAAGGGGATGGCATGAAGGTCTAGAATCCTAGAAAATCTGATGCAAAAGCCGAGAAGGACACTTACGCCATTCTGGGCGACCTAGTCCTTTTTTTGTGAAAATCTATCGAAACTCATTTCTGCCAAAAGGGTACTCAGATCCACTAAAAACCCTAAAATGTATGTATGGTGGGACTAGGTCACCACTAAAGGTGACCTAGTCCCTTTCATCCTTTCACGAAGTTTGAGAGTGGAATCTGGAGGTCTTGATTTCCACTTTATGCTTCTTGAGGTACTTGGATTTGAAACTTTGATTCTCGGCCTATAAGAGACTTTTAATGGATGTTTTTCCCTAGCCCACAAGGAGGTGTATTCAACAATCTTCCAATCCACTCTTGAATGATCTCCAAGCTTCCAAGGTACCTAAATCTACAAACACACAAAGAGAGAAGGAAATTTTGATTGTTAGAGTATAGGGGTTTGCCTTAGTCAAACCCCTTTGTAGATAATTAAATCAAACGAAGAGACAATGAAATAAATCATGAAACAATGGATTTTTCCTTCCCATGATGTTTGATCTTGTGTTGTAGCAATGGAGGATTCAACCCTTTGAGTGCTTCAACAAGATGTCTTGATGACTTAAAATGTAGAAACCCTAGCTTTCTTGAGAAGAGTGGTGGATGAGTGCTTGAGAAGATTGAGTGAGTTGTGAATAATGAGGAATTAGGGTTAGAATGTGGAGAAAACCCCTTATTTATACAAGCTATGCCCTAATTTTCTTGAAATGACACCATACAGGCCAACCTTAGGGTTTTAGAGACAAAATCCTGAAAGAATTCTAAGCTAAATTTTAATTTTATGCCACATGGGACTAGGTCGCCCAAGTTGGCGACCTAGTCCACCTGGGCATTTTTCATTATTTGTCGGGGATTAAAGTGTGATTATTATTTTTTGTTGGGATTGTCCTCTGAAACACACTAAAATAAGGCATGTATGTGCATTAAGGGGTCATTATAGCATAAGAAAGGGTTGATTAAGTGATGAAAAGCCTAAGAAAGTGTGAAAATGTTTTACAACACCTTACAACACTTTGGCACAAGGCTTGGAAAGGGGTAAAAAGCAATTGAAAAAGGTCCAAAATCTATAGGTAAGGGTCCAAATGAGTGAAAAGTGTCAAAGGTTATACTTTTTGGTGACACATTTAACCCCCACTTTAGTGAGAAGATGAACTTGATTCAAACTCACACTAAAGTAGCCCAATGGAGATGGAAAAGAATGACAAAGAAGGAGGTGGTCAAGACCCCAGGATTTGAGATTCTAACTCAAAAAAACATCAATGAAAAAGACACATTCAAGGGTGAATGATTTGCAGCAAAACGAGACGTGTGTTCATGCAATGATAGGAACTAGAATGAAGAGAAATGAAAGTGAAAAGTGTTGGATCAAACTTTGACCATTTTTCCAACTAGTTGTGGATTAGATCTAGGTTGTTTATCCAAAAAGAGGATGATGTGTACTCACTCTTGGGCGATGAGACTTTTGGTTGTCTGTCGGGTGAGAAGGCCCAAAAGGGTGAGAAACATACACACAATTTGTATGTACTCACACACACAAAGGTGGCTATGGGGAAATTTGTGCCACTTTTTGGGATTCAGGCTTAACCATACCAAAGTTATACCTCTTGATAACTTTAATAAGGTGCCACAAAAGAAAATGATTTTTGAAATGATGTGAGGAATGTTCAAAGGGATTTTTCTTAGTTCATGCAATGTCTCATCTTATAAAAATTATGTGTAATGTCTCCAAGAGAGGAAAAGTGCAAATGGTCTCATCTTGTTTGTAAGAGAGGACAAGTGCAATGTCTCATTGTGGGCAACATTGTACCTAATTTTTCCAAGAGATGGAATCGCAAGGAAAAGAAAATTGCACAATGAAATGTGAGTGGTGATGTATGCCCCCACTTTAAAGCGGTTGCTAACACCATTGTTGTGAGAAATTTCTTTAAATTATAAGAGGAGAAAGACATGAGAGCTTGTTCGGAAAGCCCTATTCCAAGTCATGTGTTTCTGAGAAGCTATGTCATGAAAAGGGGTGTATGTCACATGCGAGTCAATATTAAGACATGTTGTCCACATCCCAAGCTTTCTCTTGTATGTTCATCAAAGGTTAATGAGTAGTCAAAAGAGACAACGACAAGTGACATACGAGGGAAGAGGCTAACTAACCCCTTGCTCCCACTTAGTGCAAGAAAAGAGTGACACAAAAGGATTAAGGGAATGTAAGGTTGAGTGAAAATTGGTATCAATTAGAGGAATTAGGTGCCCCACATAAAGGAGAGCACCAAAATCCTTAAGATGTTGAATTTTTCTACTCAAGGCCTTACACTCATTAGTGGAGTGACCATAACTCAGTGGTAAGCACAAAAGGAATGTTTGTTGGAACATTTATTTTGAGTTTTTGGAGGAAGGGAAATCAAGTGATCTTGGAGGAGTCTCAACAAGATACCCTCTTGATCGAAGGTAGAAGGTGATCCATTAGGTTGTAACAACGAATTGTCTTGCTTGGTATAGGATGTCATACTTACGCAAGGTGCTAGTCTATACACCTAAAAATGGTCTGGATAATCTAATTAATTAAATATGATTTATTTGATTAATTAACCTTTAATTCTTCTACTATTAAATAAATAGAAATATTTATTTATATAGTTCACTTTTTATTCTATCTTTATTATATTATTCCCTCTTAATTAAATAAAAAAAATTAATACCTTATTTTATCTAACTATCATTATTAAATTTTTCTATTAATTATCTTTCATCTTAATCACACCATTTCATCTAAATTAAATAGACAAATTTAATACTTTGTTTCATTTAATTATCATATTTCTTCCATATTTATTTAATTAACATAGACTTCTATAGTTTGTTTTATTAAATATCTTATTTTCCTAAATGGAATAAATCCAAATATTCAGTTAAAATATATTCTACAGCTAATCATATCAAACTACCAAATTAGATATGAAATGTCTAATTTAATTCATCTCAACCTTCATGGGAAAATTTGGAGACAAATTGGAGACAAATTTGCAGGTAACTTCTTCATCTTCTTCCATTGATTCTTCATATCATTTGGTCAAGTGTTTTTGTGGGGAGGAACAATTTACATAATCAGCTCAAGCTCCTTCATCCTTCACCATTCAATTCTTTAGATTGAATCCAGACCTTTGCCTTGATGTCCCTTAACAAATATTCTATTGGGAATCTAAAAATACAACCTCTTTCTACAGGAAAAGGATCCCAAACTTTGTGCAAAATTACTCTATAGGAATAACAATTGAGAAATCAAACATTTTGGCAATAGTAATAGTAATTAGCATCTTAAAAATAGCATTATCATTTATCAATAGAATTAATCATAGCATTTTATCATAGAATCAATATCATGGCTTTTCATTTAGCTGCATCATAGTTTACTATAGCTTCTCTTATCAAGTTTCATGTCAATTTAGATTACAGTAGTTGTATCATTATCATTCAAAAATCATCATATAGGATTGGATCATTATAATTTAGCAACATCTCATTCTCTAGATTGGCATTTTCACAGTCACAATGCTTACCAAATCTAAGAGCCCTGTGATTTAATAAATCTTCAGAGATAGAGAGAAATATGACACTTTCAAGAGTTTAATTTTTTTAATTAGATTAATATTTGTTGATTATCTTGATATAATGTCTTATTAAGAAGTGTTGTTTGTTATTTTACTTATTACTTATTCCACACTTACATTTTCGTGCCCACCGTGGGGCCCGAACCCACGATATTTTGATTTTTTTTCTGAAAAGTGTCGTCGCAGGCTTCTAACATGTTTTATTTTAGTGTGATCAAGAGATTTTTCGATGCATCCACCGAATATTCCAGTGCATTTGAGCACTGTTCCGACACATTCACCGAATATTCTAGTGTATTCGATGACTTTTTTGGCGCATCCGAAGTTCCTGTATCACTAGTCAGGGATTTTTTCTTTCAGTGCATAGACCTACTATTTTAGTGCATCTATCAATTTCTTTAGTGCATAGATCTGTTTTGGCACATCTAATAACCATTTTGGTGCATCTAATAACTGTTATGGTGGATAAGATGATTTTTCCAGAATTTGAAAAATCTGAAGTCTAATCATTATTTTCTATGTCCTAGGTGTGAAATGCACTTATCAAAGACAGTAGCTGGAAAACATACACCGGTCAAAGATGAAATTCACATAAACTAGTAATGGTGTTTGCAAGGATTTAGTTTCAGTCATTTTTATTTCCTTTGTTTAAAATAGTACATCTAGATTAAGTAAAGGATTAAATTGAACACCTTGTCTACTATGGTTGAAGTGATAGGCCTATGCTCTCCCCTTGACTGGGTGATCAGAACACTAGACTCACTTTTTATGCTTTTATTAAATCCTTTAGAAGGCCTGTCGTAGTGGGAAAAAGTACTCACCCTACAGAAGTGAACTAAGTGGGAACGACCAAAGCCAATTTTTCCAACCCACAATAATCAAAAGTGAATTTGGGGAAACCCATAATTCAATGGAAGTGGAAGTGTGCAAGATAACCATCCCTAAAATCTTTGTTCTAAAGATTGGGAGGTCTCTTGAGGGAGTTTATCAATTGTCGCTCTGAACAGATACCCTATCTACGAACTTTAGTGTAGAATCCAACTATGTCATTTTTCAAACACTTTTTATATCACAATGCAAGGAGAGGGAAGAATATGCCCCCAGGACACTCACCCTATAACTATCAGAGACCCTGGCCAAAAGTGGAGGATTCAACTTTGGTTAAGACTCAAGAAAGGAAAAAACACAGGTGCCCTCTAGGGGGTGACAAGGTTGTGTGAGTTGACATAGTTGCAAGCTATGGGATATGATATTCTAAGTGACCTACTTGAGATAGCAAAGTGCTTGAACTATTTCTATTTGTGTCAAAACCTATGGAAATTGAAAGAATCAAACCAGATTCTAGAACACTCACAACATGTTTAATGCATAGAATTTGAAACAACTATTTACAATCTAGTTTTTATTGTGTCAAGTTATTTTGAAAGGTATCATCCCAATAGATGATCAAAATCCATGATTTACAAGCACAATACTCATCCACTATTTTCACTGGTTAGAAAATTACACCCTAGAGTTAATCATGTTACAGAGAAAAACTAGAGGAAACGGACAAAACTATGAACATCCTGACAACTTCTAGTTTAGCGCATCCACAATCTGTTTAGTGCATACACCCAGTCTTTTAGTGCATCCATATTTTGTTTTAGCATGTACAACCATTGTTTCAGTGCGTCTGTCTTATCTTACAGTGCATCTACACAACTTGTCCTCATAATTCACCAGCATCTTAGCACATCCATAGTTTGTTTTAGCGCATATACCCTATTTGATAGTGCATACACCATATCTTTTGGTGCATCCAATTTGTTTTAGCATATCTACGCTTTGTTATAGCACATACACAGAACAAGAAAACATAGAGTCTTTTGAAACTGATATCAGACTATTGACATCAATACCTGAATCTTTGTCAGAACAAAAACATTTTCTCAGTCCAACAATGTCTTAAACTTGAAAAAATAGGACCTTACAAGTCAAAATTTATCAAATTAAACCAAGATCTTGCAACCTGAAAGTGTCTAAACCCTCTAACACAAATTCTGGATTATTACGTTAAGTTTCTTTATCAGGATTTTTTCATCCTACAATCAAAAAACAAAACAAAATAATCATATTTTTAGCTTAGTCTCATCAATAGAATTTATCATTCTATTCAACTTAAGTTAATACCCTTGACACTCATCCAAACAAAAAGATCAAAGTCTAGTGAGAATAACAAACACTTGTATGCCAATTTTGATGAGGTTACAAAGACAAAAACTTAGAGAAAAGGAAATTGAAACACCAAACACCATTGCTGAAGAAAATCCCTAGAGGAGACTCCTCCAAAATGACACGAATGAAATAACCCAAGAGGACCTTCAAACACAACAAGATCCAAATTTCCATAAATTTATGGAAAACATCTTAGAACAAGATATGGAAAAATACCTTGTGATGCTAGTTGAACTAGGTGCAAAACTTCCAAAATATTTTGATATCAATCAATTAAAATTAATACCTAGAACAATTGAAACTGAACCACAAAACACACAAAACGTAGATCAAGTGGTTGCCCTAACACATCAAATACAAAACTTGCAACAACTTCAAGATATGCAAAATGGAAACACTAAAAGGTACTCATTACAGGACATTTTTCCTTATCCTTTTGATCCAAGTGTGGACATGATACCGTTTCCTAGACATTGTGAATTCCCAAAGTATGACAAGTATAACGGTAAAACAGATCCAATTGACCATGTGAGGGAATTCAAAACCATGAGTTTAGAATTTTCACAAGAGGAAACTTATCTAATGAGGTTATTTCCAAGGAGCTTAGGAGGTCAATGTATGGAATGGTTCTCTAAACTAGAACCAGGGATTCAAACTTTTGAAGAACTAGTCAACAAGTTTATCTCACAATTTTCCTTTAATATTCAACATGAGGTAACAATAAAAGACCTTTACAACATGAAACAAAATAAAGGTGAAGCATTCCTCTCATTTCTACAATGATGGCGAAGGTTGTTTGTTATATATCCTCGTTCTATACTTGAAGAAGAAAATATGGAACTATTCATTGACAATTTGACTGATGACATGAGTTATAGGATTGAACTAAAATGTCCGCCTACATTTGAGAAATTCATTGAAAATGGGCTCAAGATCGAAGAAGCTTTGGTCAAAAGAGGGGTGATAAAACATTACAATGAAGGATCAAACAATACAAATTCCTCAAATCACTATGGCAACAATGATAAACCTAAGTTTTGGCAAAAGAATAGAAATACTGGAAACAATGATGCTACAAATAACACAAAAAATGAGAAACCGGTATTTAATTTGATGAAAAATATTGCAAAGACCATTCAAAATAATTACCAAAACATCAATCAAAGTGTCAATCAAAACAATTATCCGAACAATGGAGAATCTAAACAACAATCATATCAAAGATCATCAAACCGACGAAGATTCACACCATTGGGACAAACACTAGAATCAACAATGAGAGAACTTATTACAAATGGACTTATCATCTTACTTGAAGCAAGAAATTGGGAACCAAAAGTCAAACCATCTTGGTGGAATGACGTAGACTATTGTGACTTTCATAAAAACCAAGGACATAAAAAAAATGACTGTATGCAATTGAAACATCTAGTCCAAGATTTGATTCATAGTAAAAATGTATTCATATAAGGACATCAAACCAACAATGATCATAGTGCATTCAATAATCCTTTACCAAATTATGAAAACGGAGAATCTTCTTCTACAAACGGTAAAGGTAAAAATGAAAACTATATTTTGTATTTCAGCGGTTGAAATTGATATTGTCGTTGATAATCAAATTGATAACATTGGAACCAACGACATCATTCAATTACATCTGATCCCAAACATAAACACATGCAACAATTAGATCGATGTCATAAAAATCAAGGAAAAGCAAGACTACCAACTGGTCAACATGACAATAAGGGGGCAATCCAGGGTAATATTAAAAGGAGTTGCATCTAAGACCACTACTCCCCCTTCAAATCAATACAACATAGTTGATCAACTTCAAAATATTTTAGCCCAAATATCAATATTAGAACTCCTTAAAATCTCGTCATCCCATAAGGAGGTTTTGGAGCAAGCTCTTGTGGTCACCACGGTACCCAACAATCTAGATGTATGTCAATTTCAAGCTATGGTGGGACATTTAACCATGCCTCATTGTCTATCATTCTTCGAACATGATGATGTATCACTTAATCATCCACACAATGCAACACTTCACATTGAAGTCTTAATCGACAAACATCGTGTCAAACGTGTCCTAATAGATGGTGGAGCTGGTTTAAACATTTGTACTTTAAAATTGATCCATGCACTAGGTTATTCTGATAATGCTATCAATGACATAAGGAAAATAAAAATAAAAGCCTATGATGAAGAAGAGAGATCCTCCAAGGGATTGATCGTGTTTCCTATTCAAGTAGGACCAATTGTAAAGAATATAGTTTGCAAAGTGCTAGAAAAAGAGCTAACATATAATATACTCTTGGGATGTCCATGGATTCATGAAATGAAAGCGGTGCCTTCAACTTATCATCAGTGTTTAAAATTTCCAGCTAATGGATAAGAAGTAACTATATTAGCTGACTACAACAATCCCCAATATTGTAACATGCTTAAAACTGCTCAAGACACTTTTGTGCCCCATAATAGAGAAGCAAGCACTTCTAGTTCATCCAACAATGAAAAGAAACTAAACATTGTATCTAAATGGGTTGAGAAAAATGTGCAATCAAGAGATACAAGTTTTGTTGATTCCACTTTATCATACAATGAGGGTCACCTGAATTCTCTATCACAACAATTTGAAGAAAAGATCCAGTTAACCGACAAAGGAATGGGAGAATATTCCATTGGGCAATCTTTATGTCTTTCACAGTTGCTACCCTCTCCAAGGTCATATGGACAACCATCAACAATAACACAACAATCATCACAACCTACCATAGTTCTGGATGAAAGATTTGTAAAAGCAGATACTCTAGAAGATGAATTAGAAGACAAGGCCATCCTCAATTGGTTCTATAAAGATGAAGAAGCATCAACATCAACAAATATCAGTATAAAGACATGTCAGTATGGAAAAGGAAAAGCTATCTTAGAGAAAATGGGGTATGAAGGACAAGGAACTATAGGAAAAAGAAAGGAAGGAACCATAGAACCCATTCAACCCCTCACACTTCAGTCAAAGGGAAAAACAGGACTAGGTTATACAGAGGAAACAAAACAAGAAATGACTCAAAAATTGTTGAAAGAATCCTTCAAATGAGAGATAGTTCTGAAACAGATTCCAATAAGTATGAGTGGGATCTTTTATCTGATGTATCATACACAGACATATAAATTGACATCATAAAAGAGTATGCACCCACATGCGGGGAGGGACAAAGCTCGAGGTCTAGAACACTTATATTTGAATCACACAATATCGATGACTCAAGTGAGGATGGACAGACATCGAGTGAGATAGATGAATTGGAGGGAAGTAATAGCATAGAACTCGACATCACTATTAACACCCCTGACAACATAGCTATTTGAATCCTCACTATCGTTGACCTTAATCAATCTGATGAATTTTTACCTTTAATACATCCTGAACTTATCAACTGGGAACCAAGTGAACCTATCAATGTACCCATCTTTGTGAATGATGTCACTATCATTAATTTCCTTTGTTTTGATGACCTTGACACAAGCTCGAATCTTAAATCTCATAATGACACATTGAGTTAGGAGAGTGTCAAATCTTCCAGTTGCAAAATTGAAAACATTAATAATGGATCTAATGGTGACAATCATTTAATGGAAGCATTAGGTCTTGAAAAAATAAAAATAAAGAATGCATCTAACGGTGAAAACCTCTCTAAGGAATTGAAAGATGGGAGATTTGACACCCTTCCAGAGCATTATCATGAAAGATCATCAGTACTAGTGGAGCCTACATAGTCTATTAATATTGGCATAGCAGAAAAAGAAAAGACTCTACATCTGGCAACATCTATGACTCAACAAGAAAAGCCAGAATTCATCAAGTTCTTTGAGGATAGAAGCATTAAATTTGCTTGGTCATACTCAGATATGCCAGGTTTAGATCTAGATCTCCTAATGCATCATTTATCTCTACCATCTGGAATAAAACATGTGAAACAAAATCTAAGGAAAATGCATCCGCATATTACCTTGATGGTAAAGGTTGAGCTGAAAAAGTTGTTAGATGCAGGATTCATTAGGTCTATCGATTATGCTGAGTGGATTTATAATATTGTACCTATATCTAAACCAGACGATATTATTAGAGTATTCACAAATTTTTGAGATCTAAATAATGCATGTCCAAAGGATGATTTTCCTTTACCAAGCATTGACATAATTGTGGACTTAATAGAAGGACATGTCATGTTTTCAATAATGGATAGTTTCTCAGGCTACAATCAAATCAAGATAGCACTAGATGATCAGGAGAAAATAACATTCGCATGTCCATGGGGAACCTTTTGCTAGAACATCATGCCCTTTGGGTTGAAAAATGCAAGCACCACGTATCAACGAGCAATGACCACCATCTTTCATGACATGATGCATACCTTTATGGAGGATTACATGGATGATATATTGGCAAAGTCATATACCAGAGAAGGACATTTGGAGATCCTGGGCAAGATCTTTACCAGATTAGAGAAGTTCAATGCCCAATTAAATCCTAAGAAATGTGTCTTTTGTGTTACATCAACAAAACTCCTAGGATACATAGTTTCAGAGAAAGGTATCGAACTGGATCCTGCCAAGTTCAAGGAAATAATGGACCACCAAAGAATATCAGTCAGCTAAGGTCTCTACAAGGTAGGCTACAATCAATTAGGAGGTTTATCTCCCAATTAGCAGACAAAAGTCATCGATTTAATCACTTGTTACATAAAATTGTCTTGTTAAAATGGGATCGAGGGTGTGAAACAACTTTCAATCAAATAAAATAATATTTGATATTGCCACCCATACTCCTGCCACCTATAGAAGATAGACCTTTATTACTATACATTTCAAAAACAGACATTTCTTTGGGAGCTCTATTAGCACAAGAAGATCCTGAGGGAAAGGAACAAGCTATTTACTATATAAATAGGACTCTGAATGGTTATGAAATAAATTGCACCTTCATCGAGAAAGATTTTTTTGTGGTGGTATCTGCTACCCAACAGTTGTGGCATTACATGTTGACTCACATAGTCAAGCTCATAGCAAAGATTGATCCATTAAAATATCTACTCAGCAAGGTTGATTTAATAGGAAGACTAGCCAAGTGGGTTGTGATTTTAAGTGAATTTGATATCCAGTATGTGGATAGGAGAGCCATCAAAGGTCAAGTGATTACCAATCAGTTATTTGAAGCTCCATTATTCGGTGATCATCCAATGAACATTGAGTTTCTTGATGCAGATATTCTTACTGTGACAACACAACAATGGAGGCTTTATTTTGATGGGTCATACACACAACGAGGGTCTGGTGTGGGAATTTTGTTTCTTACACCTCAATAAACACCATCCCAAAGTCCTATAGACTCATGTTTCCATGTACCAATAATGTAGCTGAGTATGAAGTGTTAATTATTGGCATCAAAGTGGCAGTTGAATGGAAAATCATAGAGCTACAAGTATATGGAGATTCACAACTAGTCATTTATCAGGTAAATGATGAATATTAGACAAAAGATGAGAAGTTGATTCCATATAAGAAGCTAATCGATGATCTCAAAAATTACTTTGTGGATATCAAGTTTGAACAGATTCCAAGGGCAGAAAACAAAGTTGCAGATGATATGGCGACAATTGCTTGTCTCTTGCAATTGCCATAAAAATGAGGTCGTTATGATTATATGGTAGAACAAGTGTCTAATCTTTCCTATGATAATCTTGAATCTCAAACCATATGCCAATTAGTTGATGTTGAATCCTCAATCTATGGAAAAACCTATGCTTATCTAAAAGACAATATCCTTCCTCCCGATCTTTCCAGAAATTAGAAACGCAACTTCATCCGCCAAAACGCATGGCATACCTTAATTTTTGACATACTTTACCATCGAGGTTTAGATGGTACTCTTCTCCAGTGTTTAGAACATAACAAATCTGAGACAACCTTACGTGAGGTTCATGAAGGTATTTATGGAACTCATTCAAGCGGACTAACTCTAGCCAAGAAACTCCTTTGTTTGGGGTATTACTGGCTGAATATGGAGAAGGAGTATTTTCAATTTGTTAAGAAGTTCCAGAAGTGTCAGATCCATGGTAGCTTTATCCATGCACCAGCACAAGAATTGCAGCCATTTACTTCAACATGCCCTTTTTGTTAGTGGGGACTGGACTTGGTAGGAAAGATTAATTTTTCATCATCCAATGGACACAATTTCATAATCACAACAATATAATACTTTACAAAGTGGATAGAAGCGGTTCCTTTAACAATAATCACTAGAAAGGAGATATCTTCTTTCATACTAAATTACCTCATCTGTCAGTATGGCATACCTCAGTCCATTGTCACAGATAATGGTAGACGTTTTAAAAATTAGGATGTCCAAGAACTGTGTGAAAGGTTTCACATCCAACATCATTTTTCAACACCATACTATCCTTAGGGAAATGGCCAAGCAGAGGCCTCCAACAAAACAATTCTAAAAATTCTAAAGAAAACGGTCAATGAAGTTGGACGTGATTGGCATAGTCAACTAAACCCTACTCTATGGGCATACTGAACTAGCATCAGAACACCTATAGGAGCTACACCATATGCCTTGGTATATGGATCAGAGGCCATCCTACCAATTGAGGTTGATATTCCATCACTTCGTGTGTCACTAAAGGGAATTATTTCAAATGAGCATTATAGAGTGTCTAGAGTTCAAGAACTATAATTGTTGGATGAATGTCGTCAAGAAGATGAAAATAATTTAAAGGCATACCAACAGAGAATGTCCAAAAGCTACAATGATAGGGTAAAGCCTAGATTCTTTCAAGTTGGTGACTTGGTCCTAAAGGGAAACCCTAAAAGTCAATAGGACATAGACAAAAAAGGAAAATTTGAACCTGACTGGCTAGGTCCTTTTGTTGTCATATCAGTCTATGGATCTGGAGCCTATCAACTATCAACACGCGAAGGGGATCTATTCGATGAACCTATCAATAGTATCCATCTTAGAAATTTCTAAACCTGAATCACCTAGTGCACAGTTCAAGTCTTGGAAAAATGGTTGCCTTTATGAAAACCTGGCAAACAGGCATCTTGGTGACATAAAAATACAAAATAAAAATAAGAAAAATACAAAAATACAAAAAAATAATGAAGTCTAAAAAAATGTAATAAAAACATGTAGTGAAAACCTGGAAACAAGCACTACTTGTGATTTAAACCAGCAGTTCCATCCATTGGAGGCATGTCATGGTCGTTCACTTTCGCCATCATTTCCATCACATCATTGCAACATGGTCATGTCTCACCCAAGCTTGTGGGAAAAATCTTGAACTCGTGGGGGAAATAAACTTGAGCTTTAACAAATAGGAGAGCAATAGTATGACAAACGTAACAAACACAATGATGACAATGGAACCCAACATTGAACATACATCGAACATTAGAACATTCAGTAAAATCAACCATCTATATCAAATAGCTGAAATCAAAATCAAATCAAGACAAACTTTAGGGGTCCCCGATGATATTCTTTTGAATTATGATTTTATCGCTATAGGCATGAATGTTCAACATGTTGTACTTCGATTATTGTTATCATTTCTTTGGAGCAACTCGATGATGTATTGAACTAGAGAAGCTAGGAAGGAGAATGATATTTTCTTTTTCTATGTTTGTGAATTAATTATTTATTGTGTGAATTGTCATGAGACATGCTCTACAAAGTATCATTGATGACATTCTAAATTCACACACTATAATGATTAATTCTTGTTTGTTTACACAAGAAATGCTTAGGAAATCTTGGTTTAATTATACCTATATGCTTGTGTTCGCTTGCAATATCAAAAATCATGAAAGTTGTACTTAGGTCATCATGGTCTAACTCATACCATCGATGCTTGTACTCACTATCAACATTTTAAAGGCTTGATGATGATAAAAATCATGATAAAGGGAATATTAAGGTGACAATTTTTGCATATGTACTTTTACATGATTACATTAGATTGCATTTATGTAGGTTTTGTGTCTACAGAGTATTTTGTTCCAAAGACGGGTATCCATTTCATCAATGATGTTAACTTTCCTTATTAATGGATTGAGTATACTTGACATTAACAAAAACATCATCATTATCGTATAGTTGCATAATCATTTCCATTGCATACATTAAAAAATATTATTATAGCATTTCATCATTCATACATTTCATCAAATAATTTGTATTAATCATGTCATTTCCTCATTTGTGCATCACATCATAAAAAAGCATGAGAAAAACTATCAAAAAAAAATCTCTATATTAGATGCATTTTCATTCATCCATTTATCAAATCATAAAACATACATTAAAATAATCATTATAGTCATCATTCATTCATTCATTTCTTATATCATATATATGCATTTCAGATATCATTGAAACAACAAATCCATAATCATGCATATGGTTACATTATCATGTAATTTAGATATACACATCATCATACATCTATCGATCCATGTAAATAAATACATACATCATGCATCAATACATCATCATTATTCACATAATCACATTTTGAACATCATACATAGAAAATCATAAATCATAGCATATCACATTATCATTAAATGCATCCATAATAGTATCATATAGATCATCACATAACATATAGAATAGAGAAATTAAATGCATCCATCATAAAACCATATAGAACACATATAAATCGATCAATCTGTCGCATATCATATATATCTCAAAAAAAATCATAATATCAAGTATATAATGATGTCTTAAATAAAAGGAGATACAACATCAAAAATGGTTGTGAATCAAAAACTGGAGTATACATCATGTCTCATATATCATGGAATCATATCAGGAAGTTATGTGGTGCTACCTCCAGATGGTGCAGGCATCTTTGGACCAGTCCCTCTACCACCAGACATACCAGGATCTCTCAGATCTCTCCATGGAGGCTGTATCACACCTACGCTAATAGTCTTGGAATGAGTCTTGATTGATCGAGACTCAGCATAGCTAACTCTCTGCTCGGAGGGAACTGCATCATGGTATCGGCCTCTATAATACTTTTCCTCTCTACCCACATGAAGAACCTCTCTCATGTAATCATCCATGGAGGTACCATCAACCAATCTCTATAATCTCTCATATGTCAACTGTGCCTGCTCTACAACTCATCTAGAGTTGCATCTCTCTTAGCTATCAAAGAGGCAATTTGTTCCTCTACAGCTGCCAATTGTCCCTGTACCTAAGCTAGAGTCTATGCATGAGCCTGGCCCTGTGTCTGCATCTAATTTTGTGTCTGCACTAATAAACCTCAAGCCTAAATCACTTTCCCCTATAAGGCCTATCCTTGCATGTGTAAACTCACAATCTGAGTCTACTGATGCTGGGAAGGTACCCCGATACGCACACACTTCTGGGAACGAGTTATCAGAGATCGCCTCGTATGAGGCACCATAAACTCATGCACATCTATGGCTATACCACCACCTCCTCCACCATCACCACCATCACAACCAACACCATCATCATCTCCCTCCTCATCTTCACTACTACCCTCCTCCTCCAAAGGTAATGGCACTAGCTCATCAGGAACGGTAATCCATGGAAAAGGATGTAGAGCCAAATACTCTGCATAATCTGTTGTAATAGGAGCCTCAGTAATATTAGGATGAATATCCCAAACTAAAGGTTGTAGAGCCTGGTACTCCTGAATGGCTACATCATATGAAAGATAGGGTCCCTAATCTACAAAATCTATCTGACAACGACCATAATGGGCAACACCCCGGGGCATGCCCTATACAATACCATACTGCCTAAGCATCGTCCTGAACAAAAATCTCTCCAAAACCCAATGAGTCTAACCAATCAGTAACAACGAATGAGAGAGATAAGGTAACTGAATATCATCATCATCCTAGTGCTTGTAGTCTAGATAAGGCCACCATGTGATAGCCTAAACATCGTCCAACACTCTCCTCCAACACTCCAACTTACCCAGTCTAGGCTGAGTAAGACGACCTGCATAAATATGCACAAATGGCCTCATGGTTGGCCATTGTCTCACCATCACTAGATACATAACAACTATATGTTCCCACACCCACACCAATAATAATGTAACCCCTGCAGAAAAACTGCGACCTCAGAGGTAGACAACCAAATGAAAATTGTGATAAAGATGAGCCAACATATACATGCCCCATGCACATCTGGTACCATGCACAACCGTGCTCTCCAACACATGACCCCAACTAGCAGAAAGTCCCTTTGACTTGCGATCAGGACAAAGGAACCCTCTAATGAAACCAACAAGAACAAAAGGAAGGGTAGCATAGGCATCCACCATATCACGCCATGGAATCTCATACCCACAAATATGATCATCCTGAAATACTTTGTGGAGAGCATCAGTCCTGCCCTACTCTGAAGAATCACAAGGTCACCAACAATAGGAATCCTCAAAATCCGCCATACATCCTCAGGAGTGGCAGTCATCTCGCCAGTAGGAAGGTGGAAAGTACTATGCTCGCTATGCCACCTCTGTGCTAAAGTTGTCAGGAGACCCCGATTAATCCTAATTTGGGGCATAGATAAGAGAGAGGAAAAACCACAATGTGTAATCACTATTGTCTCAGGCTGCACTAGCTGTGGTATCAAATAAAAAATCGTAGGAAATCGTTCTCAAACTTGTAGGTTCATCAATGACTCCTATCATCACGAAAAATTGAAAGTCAGTAACCTTTGTCAATTCATCAAACATCAATTATCCTATCAAATATAAATATCTCTAGTGAGACTTTGATCAAATCTCGTGAGCAACTATCAATCAACCTCGCTTGTCATGAGGTTTATCAATCATACTATAATTATTCCTTGCCTATCATAAGGTTAATTATCGTCAATCAAATCATCAAACCTCACCTATCATGAGGTTGAACATCATCTACTCTATTGAAATCATCAATCATATAAAATCAATGACTAACATGATCAAAATCAACAAAATCAAGGACAAAATTGACAAAAACATCATTCTGACTCAGATGCGCCATAACATTTGATGCGCCATTAAAACATTTCAATGCACAAAAACAGGCTGTCTATGCGCTTGATCATTGGATGTGCCATTTCATCTAACCTACATGCTAAAAATGGTAGCCAATGTGCCACATCAACCTATGCGCCACTTTTGGAAGTCAATGTGCTAATCTATGGGCTCACTGCGCTATAACATTCAATGTGCTAACGTAGCTTATCTGTGGACTAAATTATCTCATCTAGGCGCTAAAACTATGAATGCACTATTTTATTTAATTGACATGCTAAGACAATTGACCTATGCACTATTCTAGCTGATGCGCTAAAACAGTAATCCTATGTGCTACTTCAGGCTTCTAACGCGCTAAAAGAATTAAAAAATTTAAAAACCGAATTAAACGCGTGAAATTCAAAAAACATGAAAAAAAAGGAGGTACATTGGTAAATACCGGAGGTCCGTAGGCGATCGGGCGGTTGTGTTGATGCACGCACTCGAAACGGTGAGTGTGGTAGGGATTATCATTTTTCTCCAAAGCCTCAAAATCACTCTCTCAAATTTTCAAAACTCCAATTGCAAAAATGAATTCCAAATCACCCTTTTTAGCTTTTTGATAGAGTGATTGAAAGGGATTTTAATGGGATTTATTTAATTTCTTTTCAAAGGAGGTTAATTCATACTTCATCACAGGGGCATCTCTCAAACTGATTATCAGGAGATAAATTATTTCATCAAATCTATATCAAATCATTAGAAAATCATGAAAAATCATATAAACTATTTGAAAAAATTCCAAAAATCCAAAAAAATAAAAAATTCATCAATTTATCTCCCGAGGGGGTATATATCCATCATCACCTAAAAATCAACATCTGGGGCATATCTAAAAAATTTCATCGATACTAGCAGCTGCAGCAAAATTTTCTCTGAAGCAATGCGTAAACACATCACTTCAAAGTGGGGTAAAATGTATACACCTAAAAATGGTCTGGATAATCTAATTAATTAAATATGATTTATTTGATTAATTAACCTTTAATTCTTCTACTATTAAATAAATAGAAATATTTATTTATATAGTTCACTTTTTATTCTATCTTTATTATGTTATTCCCTCTTAATTAAATAAAAAAATTTAATACTTTGTTTTATTTAATTATCATTATTAAATTCTTCTATTAATTATCTTCCATCTTAATCACACCATTTCATCGAAATTAAATAAACAAATTTAATACTTTGTTTCATTTAATTATCATATTTTTTCCATATTTATTTAATAAACATAGACTTCTATAGTTTGTTTTACTAAATATCTTCTTTTCCTAAATGGAATAAATCCAAATATTCAATTAAAATATATTCTACAGCTAATCATATCCACCTACCAAATTAGATATGAAATGTCTAGTTTAATTCATCTCAACCTTCATGGGAAAATTTGGAGACAAATTGGAGACAAATTAAGAAGTGTTGTTTGTCATTTTACTTATTACTTATTCCACACTTACAGCTAGAGATTGTGAGATTTTGTATACTCCTTTGGAGGAGTGTGTAAAATCCAAATCAATAGTGGGTTGTGAGATGACATTGTCTTTAAGAAAAGAGTACTTTGTTGGTGTTAAAGGATCATTGTCTAAGGTTGGTGTAGAAGGGTGATTAGGGATGGTGTTGATGTTGGAGGAAGGTTTGATGATTTCGATGAAAGGAAAAAATCCAAGACCATGATTGGATGTTTGCGTAGGAGGCTTGATAGGGTTGTGGATACCTTTTTCATGAGCAACACATCCTTTTCCAATATAGCCAAGTTCTTTCATAAGCTCATAACCTTTTCCATAGAGCTTTTTCAGCGCTTTTGGATTAGGTGAGGGTTTGTTGTTAGCCTCTTTGTCTAAAGTAGTCGAGGTGGATGTTTTTGAAGGATTGTTCGAGTCTTGTGCTGACAAGAATACATTTCCATTTCTAGAGTATTTGTTTATGATCTTATATTCTCTGAGTAAAGGAGGTTGAAATTCTAAGGAACCCCAATCATCGGCTAAGGACTTTGGTTGTACGGGTTCCACTTGTTTGGTTGGTGTTGAAGTGATAAAGGGTTTGGATTTGTCCTGCTCAAGTTGTAAGAAATTGTAAGGTTTAGGATCAGCATCAAGGGTGTACACTTTGTTGTTGTAGATGTATTTAATCTTATGATGAAGAGTGGAAAGTACTCCATTCATTACATGAATCCATGGCCTGCCTAAAATGAGATTATATGAAAGATCATTGGGCATAACATGGATCAATGTGTCTAATGTGGCCATTCCAACTGTAAGAGGCAAAGTGATCACACAAAGCGGATTTTGTCCTTTACTCTCAAATCCACTGATAGATAAAGATGTAGGTTGATTGTGTGATTTATCGTTATTGAGCCAATCCAAGAGATTGACAATACACACATTAACAACGGAGCCATTTTCAACAAAGGTTCGCTTGATCCCTATGCATTGGTATTGAGATATGATCATGAAAGCTTCAGCTTTTTTTTGCACATCCAAAGGAGGGAGCTCACTTTAGTGGAAAACAATGTCAGCATTCAAGCCTTAAATCAGAAGGGACATGAATTTATTGTAAGGCTTCCTGCATCATGTTGTGATAGTGAGGGGAGGCTTGAATAAGGTCCCATAAAGATATTTTAGCGAGAGTATTCCTTAGTTGGTCAACAAGGTCATACTCCCTAATGAGTGAATTTAGGTGAGGGATAGAAAGAAGAATGGTAGGGGATGAAGGTAAAGAAGTGGAGGTTGGTTGGTGGGATCACAGGTTGTTTCTTGTGTAATGTGTGTGAGAAATTTTATTATGACTCAGCTATTGCAACACATTGTTTTGAGGTGGGTAGAGGGTAAATTCAGGCATAGGTTTATGTGAAGGTAGGAAAATCATGAGTTGAGGTTGAATAATATTAACATCTCCTTTTCAAGGATATTCAATGTTATCCTTTCCTTGCATCATGATATCCACCCTAGGGGGAGAGATTTTAGGAGAACTACAATCCACATGTTTGTGACATTCAAGGATTGGTTCATCTAAAATGAGTTTTTCACACGTAGGGGAATGATCAATGAGGGGATTATGATTGGTGGGATGATGAGGGGAGGGTTCTATTTTACTATCAAAGGTCTCATTCTCTTGTTCCATACAACCTACCCTAGTAGGAGAGCTTGGAAGAGGGTCATCACTAGCTTCATCGCAAGGAGGGGATGCATCAAGAGAAGATCCACTATGATTGTCAAATAGGTTGTCCCAAAGGGTAGGAGAATGAGGAAAAGGAGGGTCAAGAGTCTCATGACTTGTAATAGGTATATATTCTAACACTGACCTATCCTCATTGCATCGAGGAGGGATATGAGAAGAAAAAGTTTGAGGGTCATGGGTATAGAGACTAGGTAAGGGGATGAGGGTTTCATTGTGTTTTTTAATGTTTGGAAAAGAGGAAGGAGGAGGAGGAAGACATGAAAGATCATCATGATCTTCAATGGTTGTCTTCTTTCACTAAGATACCTTCATCACCAATGGGAGAGATATTAGGAGAAGATCAATTATGTTTGTATCCTCATTGGTCAAAGATTTAGTGGATGAGGTAGAAGAGATGAAGTCATCAAGGGCTTAATCTAACATGTCTAAATTTTCGCTACTAAACGGATTAAGAAGGGTGTGAGTGGGTGCATGTGATGTTGTTAATGTTGTTTTTTCATTTTCTAAAGATTCTGATTTAAATGATCTAGGAGCTAATGCAAAAAATGAAGATTGCAAAAGTCTAATGCTATCCACAAGTACCATGAATGCTATTTAAAATGTAAAAAAAGCTATCTAAACTTAAAATGAAATATAAAGGTATAGAATGCAAAGCAAGTTTCATATTTCAAATAATGTAATCTACTGATTGTACTTGAAAAGAAACTGTTGTGAATGCAAAATAAAAAATTTAGCAATGCATGAAATGAGCTAATTTAAGCTAGTTTTAATCTAATGCATGCTATAGAAACATAAGCCAGTGATATAGATAGGTAATGGCACAAAACAAAAGCATAAAAATAGAGTTTGCAGCCCTATAAAGGATAGTTTTGAAAGCTTGAAGCAACTAGGTCACCCAGAGTGGTGGCTTAGTCGTGTTGGTGATTTTTTTGAGATTTTTGAGATATTTTTGATTGATGCAGGTGGTTTTTGTATTGGGTGATGCAAGCCTAACATGAAAATGCAAAATTTTAGAGATATGTAATGTTCTAAGATGCAAAAAATGCAACCTATTATGCACTTTCACTAATGCAAAATTTTAAAACCCTAGAATCCAAATTAAACAATGCACAATGCAATACAATACAAACCTAGGATGATGAAAAATAAAGCTCCAAATCAGAAAAGAGGTTGTGAACGTCAGGTTCACCAAAATGAACCACCAAAAATAATGCACTTAGGGAAAGAGGATTCCCCAATAGGCTCCTAGGGTTTTTTTCACCTAGGAGCTTGGTTAGGAAATGGACTCTCTTTCGCACTAATGTATTCTTGGTGAGTTCATTCAAAGGAGTTAGGGGCTTAAAGTGATGTGTGTGGGATTCCCTAAATGTTGGAAACTAATGAAATAAACTAACTATTGGAATGTAAAAGATGTTGGAAAACACACTATGATATGCAAATGACCTAAGAAATGTAAACAAACTGTAACATAAATGAAGGAAAATGATGATTTGCACCTGAAGGTTGAAAGAGGATGGCATGAAGGTCTAGAATCCTAGAAAAACTAATGCAAAAGCCAAGAAGGACACTTACACCATTCTAGGTGACCTAGTCCTTTTTCTATGAAAATTTGTTAGAACCCGTTTCTGCCAAAAGGGTACTCATATCCATAGAAAACCCTAAAATTCATGTATGGTGGGACTAGGTCACCACTAATGGTGACCTAGTCCCTTTCAACCTTTTAGGAAGTTTGAAAGTGGAATCTGGAGGTCTCAGTTTGTGCTTTTTGCTTCTTGAGGTACCCAAATCTAAGACTTTGATTCTCAGCCTATAAGAGACTTTTAATGGATGTTTTTCCCTAGCCCAGAAGGATTTGTCTTCAATAATTTTCCAATCCACTCTTGAATGATCTCCAAGTTTCCAAGGTACCTAAATTTGCAAACACACAAAGAGAGAGAAGGAAATGTTGATTGTTAGAGTATATGGGTTTTCCTTGGTCAAACCCCTTTGTAGATAATTAAATCAAATGAAGAGATAATGAAATAAAGCATCAAACAATGTATTTTACCTTGCCATGATGTTTGATCTTGTGTTGCAGCAATGGAGGATTCATCCATTTGAGTGTTTCAACAAGATGTCTTGATGACAGAATGTAGAAACCCTAGCTTGCTTGAGAAGAGTGGTGGATGAGTGCTTGAGAAGATTGAGTGAGTTGTGAATAATGAGGAATTAGGGTTAGAATGAGGAAAAAAACCCTTATTTATACAAGCTATTCCCTAATTTTCCTGAAATGTGATGAGGGTGCAACCCGAGACACAAAAAAATCACACAGAAAAACTAACAAATCTTATTATTTTCAAAGTATGAAATTCCTACATGCAGAGGATCTCAAATCCTCCAGTTTTGCAATACATGCAAATTACAGAAAGAAACTACAGAAATTCCCCTATTCGCAGCATGCGATCTTCTTTCCCCAAAAACTGCCTAAAAGAAATAGTAACTCGCCCATAAATAGCCCGTTTCTTTGTTTGGAGCCAAAAACGGGATTCAAATTATGCACCAACTTTCGGAAGCCCTAACTCAAGATCTAACCGTCAGATCTTCAATGATAATACCTTTTCGGAAAGCTCTCGCGAAGATCTCTTGCCGGAAAGTGGGGCCTAAAGGCTAACCACTTTCGTATTCCGCCAATTTTTCAGGCCCATCCGGAGCCTCTAAGTACCTCAAAATTAGCTCCGAAGATTTCATAAGGCAAAAAGCAGAAATTGAAACTTGAATAACTTTTGAACCGGAAATGCTCTTGATCTGATTCTTTCACCAAAGTGTTTATTATTATGTCCTGAAGCTTCCCTTAAATTTTTGTCTCCTCACGCCTTCAAATTCATACCTGCTAAAAATAGCAGTTGAGCAGAAAAAGCAGAAAAGCAGTTCTGAAAGTTGGGAATTCTTCTTCGACGAAAAGGGTATCCAGAAATGCAAAAACATCTACAAAAAAAATCTAAATGAAAGTAAATATATTTTTGGGTGATGTAGGATTGCCCTTACACCACTGGATGCTCCTGCATCAGACACCCAGGGTAATTTGAAAAGTGACTCCGTCACTTCTCAGATGGTTGAGGAAAACCCAAATGGTCAACCTCTGCCTTGGACAACCAGGATGAATCTTCCACAGGCCTTCCTTTCCACTTCACCAGATATTCTTCATATTGCCTATTTCTGGTACTCCTTCCTACACGGCTATCCAAGATTTCTTCAATCTCCTCCTTTTCTGAAGTAGGTGCTGGAATACCGCACTGTTCCATTGCTGGTACTTCCTCTGCGCACCTATGATTGCAAATTTGCAATCACTATCAAATTTGCAATGTTGAACACAGGGGAAATGTTGAATCCATCTGGCAACTCTACCTCATATGCGTTCCCTGAATCATGCCTCTTCAAAATTTTACAGGGACCGAACTTCTTCATCTTCAATTTGTTATAGGTTCCTACTGGAAACCTTTCTTTCCTCAAGTGGACCATGACTTCATCACCAATCTGAAACTCCTTATACCTCCTCTTTTGATCTGCCTTAGCCTTATACTGCATATTCATCTTGTTAATGTGTTCTTTTACCTTCTCATGCATATTCTTGATGTGTTCTGCAAAGTCTTCAGCTTCAGCACTTGTCTTCTTCTCTTGGTCCATCTTCCTCAATTCTGGAGCAGTCCTAGGACTACTTCCATACACAATCTGGAACGGTGATCTACCAGTGCTTCTATTGACAGAATTGTTGTAAGCGAATTCTGCCTGGGGTAAGATCAAATCCCATCCCTTTGGTTTATCTCCTACCAAGCATCTCAGTAGGTTACCCAAACTCCTGTTCACAACTTCAGTCTGCCCATCAGTCTGGGGATGGTGTGCAGAACTAAACTTCAACTCTGTTTTCAACTTCTTCCACAAGGTCCTCCAAAAGTATCCAACAAATTTTGTGTCACGATCTGAGACTATACTCTTTGGCAAACCATGTAGCCTCACCACCTCTTTGAAGAACAAGTCAGCAATGTGGACTGCATCATGGGTCTTCTGGCATGGGATGAAATGTGCCATCTTCGAAAACCTATCAACCACCACAAATACTGAATCATTCCCTCTCTGTGTCCTTGGCAAACCAAGAACAAAGTCCATACTTATATCCTCCCACGACCTCTCTGGTACAGGTAAGGGCTGATACAACCCTGTATTCTGACTCACTCCTTTAGCCATTTGACATACCCTACAACTCTGCACAAACTTCTTCACATCTTGTGATAACTGAGGCCAATAATAATGCTCACTGATAATGGAAATGGTCTTATCCCGACCAAAATGTCCTGCCATTCCTCCACTGTGCTTCTCCTTTATCAGATTCTCCCTCATGGAACTCCTCGGAATACATAATTGACTTCCCTTAAACAACATGCCTTCTTGAATTAGGAAATCCAACCACTTTGTCCTGTCAACTGTAACAGGTTCCTTGCAAGCTTTCCAAGCCTCTGCAAAATCAGGATCATTCGGGTACAATGTCTTGAGTTCACTGAACCCAACCACCTCAATCTGCATTTCTATCAACAATGTATGCCTCCTACTTAAGGCATCTGCAACCCTATTTGACTTCCCACTCCTATGCTTTAAAACAAATGTATAACTCTGCAAAAATTCTACCCATTTCATATGCCTCTGATTTAATTTTCCCTGACTACTCAGGTACTGCAATGCTTGATGATCAGTATACATAACAAATTCTTTCGGCAACAAATAATGCCTCCATTTCTTTAATGCTTGAACTATTGCATAAAATTCTTGGTCACATACAGAGTACTTTCTCTTTGCATCATTTAACTTTTCACTGAAATAGGCAATGGGCTTACCTTCCTGGCTTAACACTGCTCCAATGGCACAACCACTGGCATCACAATCCACTTGAAACACCTTATTGAAATCTGGGAGAGCCAAAACAGGTTGTTCTGTCACCTTCTGCTTCAATAGATCAAAACTCCTTGCTGCTCCAGTGCTCCACTTGAACTCTTTTCTATCCCCTCTCATTGTTTCAGTTAGGGGTGCACAAATACTACTGAAGTTTCTAATAAACTTTCTGTAAAAACTGGCCAAACCATGGAAAGACCTCACCTCAGTAGTAGTTCTTGGGGTAGGCCATTCCAGAATAGCCTTCACCTTCTCTGGGTCCATCTTGAGACCTTCTGTCGAGACAACAAACCCCAAGTACACTAACTCCTTCTTCACAAACCTCAGTAGTAGTTCTTGGGGTAGGCCATTCCAGAATAGCCTTCACCTTCTCTGGGTCCATCTTGAGACCTTCTGTCGAGACAACAAACCCCAAGTACACTAACTCCTTCTTCACAAAACTACACTTCTTCAGATTAATCAGCAATTTCTCTTCTCTTAACTTCTCAAAGACTCTACCAATATGCATTATATGCTCATCCAGTGACTTACTGAATATCAAAATATCATCTAAATACACAATAACAAAGCTTCCTAGGAACTCTTTCAGTACCTCGTTCATGAGCCGCATGAATGTGCTCGGTGCATTGGTTAGCCCAAAAGGCATGACTAACCACTCGTACAGGCCCTCTTTGGTCTTGAAGGCGGTCTTCCATTCATCTCCCTCTCGAATCCGAATCTGGTGATATCCACTCTTCAGATCAATCTTTGTGAAGTACTGAGCTCCACTCAAACAGTCCATCAGGTCATCCATCCTTGGCAGGGGAAATCTATACTTGATTGTTATCTTGTTTATGGCCCGAGAGTCTGTACACATCCTCCACTCCCCATCCTTCTTTGGTGCTAGTACTGCAGGTACTGCACATGGACTCAAACTCTCTCGAATCAAACCCTTTCTCAACAACTCCTCAACTTGTCTGTTTAACTCCTCATTTTCTGCAGGAGTCATTCTATGAGCTGCCTTATTCGGCAAACTGGCTCCTGGGATCAAGTCAATCTGATGACTGATCTTCCTCATTGGTGGTAAACCCTCAGGTACATTATCAGAAACAATATCCTGAAACTCATTCAATAACCCAGAAACTTCTACTGGAACCTTCTCACTACCCTCCTTATCCATTTTAGGAATCAATGCATAACACACACGCTCATGTTTTATGCCTTCTAAAAATTTCCTTCCATCGACATAACAAATTCTAGCACTACTGCATACCTTTTCTTCGGCCTTCTTCAGGGGTTTCAACTTATGGCGGACTCCACCCTTCATCAGGGAATAAGTGTTTGCATGGCCATCATGTACAGCTCGCCTGTCAAACTGCCACGGCCTTCCCAACAACATGTGACATGCATCCATGGGGATGATATCACAGAGTACCTCATCACGATAGCTTCCGATCTTGAACTTCACCAGGCACTGCTCATTGACTAGAACTTTGTGGTCTTTCTGCAACCAGGCAATCCGATATGGATGTGGATGCCTTTCCCTCTTCAGCTTCAACTTTGTAACCATTTCTTCTGACACTAGATTATCAGTGCTCCCACCATCAATAATGACATCACAACATTTGTCTTCACACTTGCACCTTGTGCGAAACAAATTCTTCCTCTGTTCTGGCTCCTTCTCTTCAGTCACCAAGGCTCTTCTAACCACTAGGGCTTCTCCCCTTTCAGCATCATCTGAATGCTCAGATTGAGCCTCCTCATCTACATGCACAACTCTTGCATGACCTTCTGGCCTTTTGTCTGTCCTTCCTTGGTATTGTGGACATTCATAGGCTCGATGCCCTTCTTCACCACATCGGAAACAAGTTCCTCTGAAACCACCTCTTCCAGGTCCTTGCCCAAATCTTCCTCGTCCTCTACCTCTTTGATCACCACCATTCTGATCACGTGGGCGGTAGAAGTTATCATTCCTCTGGCTTCGACTGGTACCCACATCTTCATTTTTCTTCTCATCCTCATTTCGGCTTCCAAAAGATCTTCCGCTACCCCTTCCGCTTTGACCTCCTCGTCCTTTTTGCTTGCTATCAAATCTCTTGTTCAGCTTCTCTTCAACTCTCAGTGAAAATTGGTAAGCATCCTCAATGGTGGCCATTCTGACCAGGCTTAACTCCTCTTGAATGCTCGGCCGTAACCCATTAAGATAACGGGCTACCTTCTCCTTGTTGGCCTCTGCATGTCCCGTTCTGATGATCATCTTGTGAAAATCTTCTGTGTATTCTTTCACAGATCTACTTCCTTGCTTCAACCCTTGCAATTTCTTCAATAGATCTAACTCATAGTCCATTGGCATGAACTGCTTCTTCAGTTTCTCCACCATGCGATCCCATCTGGTGATCTTTCCCTTTTCTCTCTTATTTCTTTCTAGTTGGACCTCTTTCCACCAGATACTGGCGTGGCCCTTTAGCTTCGTTTTTGCAAACTTAACCCGATCTGGGTCCTCTACTTCTTCATACTCGAAATACTCTTCCAACTCATTGATCCAATCAATCAACTCTTCTGGGTCTAGACTTCCGGAAAAACTGGGAACTTCTACTCTAGGTCTTTTTTCGATCTTCGAAATGGCCCTTATCAGCCGCATTTGATCTTGATCAATAGCTTCTTCTTCCTCTTCTACATCTGAGTCTTCCACCTCTTCTTCATCCTCACTATCTTCTCCCCTTCTCGGGTTTACCCCTCTTCTTAACTCTCTTTGTAATGCATTTATTTGTCTTTGGAGGGCTCTGAAACCCTCAGCCGCTAATGGATCTCTTCCACCAGCATTTCTGGCACCACCTCGCCTACCACGCGCCACTCTTGGAGGCATCTTGAATATCTTGAACCCACAACCACAGTCCTGGTGCGAACTGCCTCACGATCGGCGATCTGTCCACACGCTCAAGAAAACCCGCTCTGATACCACTTGATGAGGGTGCAACCCGAGACACAGAAAATCACACAGAAAAACTAACAAATCTTATTATTTTCAAAGTATGAAATTCCTACATGCAGAGGATCTCAAATCCTCGAGTTTTGCAATACATGCAAATTACAGAAAGAAACTATAGAAATTCCCCTATTCGCAGCATGCGATCTTCTTTCCCCAAAAACTGCCTAAAAGAAACAGTAACTCGCCCATAAATAGCCCGTTTCTTTGTTTGGAGCCAAAAACGGGATTCAAATTATGCACCAACTTTCGGAAGCCCTAACTCAAGATCTAACCGTCAGATCTTCAATGATAATACCTTTTCGGAAAGCTCTCGCGAAGATCTCTTGCCGGAAAGTGGGGCCTAAAGGCTAACCACTTTCGTATTCCGCCAATTTTTCAGGCCCATCCGGAGCCTCTAAGTACCTCAAAATTAGCTCCGAAGATTTCATAAGGCAAAAAGCAGAAATTGAAACTTGAATAACTTTTGAACCGGAAATGCTCTTGATCTGATTCTTTCACCAAAGTGTTTATTATTATGTCCTGAAGCTTCCCTTAAATTTTTGTCTCCTCACGCCTTCAAATTCATACCTGCTAAAAATAGCAGTTGAGCAGAAAAAGCAGAAAAGCAGTTCTGAAAGTTGGGAATTCTTCTTCGACGAAAAGGGTATCCAGAAATGCAAAAACATCTACAAAAAAAATCTAAATGAAAGTAAATATATTTTTGGGTGATGCAGGATTGCCCTTACACCACTGGATGCTCCTGCATCAAAATGACACCATACATGCCGACCTTAGGGTTTTAGAGATAAAATCCTGAAAGAATTCTAAGTTAAATTTGAATTTTATGCCACATGGAACTAGGCCGCCCAAGTTGGCGACCTAGTCCACTTGGGCAATTTTCATTGGTTGTCGAGGATTAAAGTGTGATTATTATTGTTTGTAGGGATTGTCTTCTGAAACACACTAAAATAAGGCATGTATGTGCATTAAGGGGTCATTATAGCATAAGAAAGGGTTGATAAAGTGATGAAAAGCCTAAGAAAGTGTGAAAATGTTTTACAACACCTTACAACACTTTGGTACAAGGCTGGGAAAGGGGTAAAAAGTGGTTGAAAAAATTCCAAAATCTATAGGCAAGGGTCCAAATGAGTGAAGAGTGTCAAAGGCTACACTTTTTGGCAACACACCAATATTTCAGGACTTTATTCAAGTTCCTACAGATTTCCAAGTGCCCATCTCTGATCTTTCAGTTTTCTATTATGTTTTGCATCCCTTTCTAGGTCATTTATTGTGGCATTTCATATCATTAAGTTTCATAATTAGGCTTTGCATTTCATTTGCTTTTCCATGTCCTAGCTTGGTGGTGAACCCCTCTTTAGTTCTTAATCATACCCTAGGACACCCTATTGCAAGATCCCTTTCCCCCTTTACACATTTGGATTGAGATCTCTAGGGTTTCCTTGTCTGAAACTTGAGGGAGATAGGTCTAGCTTATGGCCCATGGGATAGGATGGCCTATTTTGGTCATTTCACAAAGGAAAACAATAAGTCACGTGAGTGAAGAGGCAACCGGTAGGGGAGAAAAAAGAGACTGTATAGAAGGAAAAATGAGGGGGTGTGAGGTTACATCATGCAAGATAGGGGAGGCACAAGAATTAAAAGGCATGTGCATACCAAACAATAAGCTGGCTGAGCACAAATAGAGATGATTTCTTCCTTAAAATTCAAGAGAGAGCTTGAAGAGTGGGGCACACATAGGGAGCTAAAAAATTCAATTACATTTGAATAAAATGCAAATGTACATATGAAGGTGGTGCTCACAAAGCGAACATAGAGTGTGGTTGTGAGTTGGTAGTAGGAGCTGGCAGAAGAAAGGAGTATTTGGGCTATATAGAAAAGAGTAAGTGCAAATCAAGACAACGAAGGATAAATCTATACCAGGTAGAGGAAGTAAATATGGATTTCAAGAGAAAAGATAGAGAATAGAAGGAGGTTGTAAAATACTGTGAATTGGTTGTCATTTGATTGATTGAATGGATTCAATTGAATAAAATAATAATTTTGATTGCAATCTTTGATAGACAATAATTAAATTTGTGGTAGGAGTTTTGCATGTGTGGGTTGTTGAACTTTGTGTCGAATTGATGTGGTTTAGGCAAGAGGGAGATTTCCCCATCTTGCATCAATCATCAAAATATAAATTACACACATTTCCATAGTGCAATACAATCTTGTAGAAAACTAACAATAACCCTTTGTGTTTTATTAAAAAATTATGGTTAAAAACATGAATTTATAATAATAAAGAAAAGAACTATAAAACAAAAATAAATACTAAGGAAAATAATTTTGAGTAATATAAGATTCTCAACCCTTGCGATTCCCTTACATTAGACACTATAGGAACATAATTTTGAGTTGAGTGCTCAAAATTATGGATCTAAGGAAAATTAATTTATTCATCCTAGCTAGTCTACTTCTACTTAAAAAATTCATGTATCTTCCTCTAGTTATCTTGCTTTCCATTTGAAAATATATATTTTCTATTCATTTCTCGTAGTTCTCTTGATTATTGATCAAACCAAGATTAGGGGATCTTACCAAACTACCCAATCTTGTAGACTTAACATGTCATCTGATCCTCTTTTGAAATTATTGTTTTACCTTCATCCTATAGCTCTCATGGCTTCCTTGAATACCTCAAAAACAGTTCTTCCTTTTCTTCTATTCCTCTCCTCTTAGCAAGTTGATTTATTACATTCTTCTTCATGCAATTCTCTAGAGCAACTTGCAAGTTCTTTCTCCAACCTTCTTATTTTTTATTTCTTCCTCTTAACATAATTAATTTTTTATTTTATAGAGATTAAAAATCTTGTGAAACACCAAAAGAGGAACCCAAATCTGCTCTTTTAGGTCCCTCCAATTATTTTTTGAAATTCCCCTATATATGCTTAAAATCAATCATTAAATGCTTCTAAATATGGTACCCAATATTTTTGCAACATATCTCATGCCTTGTTGTCATATATGCCTCATAAAATGAATGAAATCATAAACCAATTCCTCATTCACCTAGAACAAAAAATAAACATTTATTAATTATTTTTCAAAAATCATTAGCTTTTTCCTCCATTTTAAAAATGCAAATGGAAAAAATAAAATGTCAAATAACAATTTCTTATGCACACTTCCCAAGGCATCCAAATTGAGTAATTTAATTAATTTTTAATTTATTTTAATTTAAAAATTCCATATAACATACCAATGGAACCCTCCAACCCTTGAAACCTTGAAACTGTGCAATGTAATAATTTTTAAATCACATTAAACATCCTAGTTGCCTCTAATTTTTGAAATGGAAGCCAAGACTTGATAAAATAAATATTTTATAATTCAACAGTTCACAAGATGCTCTTGAAGCTTAAACCTACATCAAAAATGCAAAAATTAAAGATAAAAGAAAACAATTAGCCATACGATATTTCATGTGGACTTGGATGTTCCTCATCAGTTATACACATATCTAAATCTGCAGTATTTATTCTCATTGCTTTTCAAGCCTGCATTTCTTTAAGTCAAACTCTTGTAGTAACTATGTGCTACTAGAAATATATTTAAACACATAATAAGAGTAAATATCAACAATATTGAACATTAATAAGATATCAAAACATATACACAACTCATTTTTATAACCATTTTTAGAAAAAAAAATCCAAAAACTCTAAACTCTAAAGGACCAACCTTATTGACTTTCATCTTCATACAAGTATCTCAAGGAAGTCATTCCTTTCTAAGTATCATAACTAACTCTCCAATTTTTAAATCTTCTTTTGAATATACTTATTTTATTTGTTCTGAAAATTATTGAGCCTCTATTCTAACGTGTATATACCATCTGAAGTATTCAATAGATTTATAATAATTTTGAAAGATGCTCCATATACAATTTGAAATGATAATTTATCTATAAAATTATTCTCTGAATTATTATGTAAATTTAAACTGTACCAAATGTAAAATCCCCTCTGTGTAGGCTTATCTCCTACCAGACCTTTTAAGACATTACCAAGACCCTAATTGAAAGCATTAATTTGACCATTTGACTGTGGGTAGTCTGGAAAACTGTAATTCAACCATCTACCCATTGTCTTCCATGATCTATGTCAAAAATGACTTAAGAAGTGATTATCTACAGCAGCCCATTTAATCTGACTACTTTGAAGTGAATTTTAAATCAAATAAATTTTATTACTATTCCCTATGGCAACTATGATTATTGTTTGAAGTTTATTGAAATGCTGGGTCAGGCTGTCTTTAGCTAGATCCCCCTAGAGCACATATACGTCACCTACTACGTCGGTCGTGTTCATAGAGTAAGCAAGAAGATATTTATAATAGGAAATCCGGAGTGGATGGATTCATAGAGAGAAAATGATGCTGGATTTATGTTACATCACGAATGAATGAGGGATCATTGTTCGGGATATTATCCTTGAAAGTTCATTTTTCTTTGATTTATGCAAATACAAAGCTACCCGGCATACTTCCTCAAGTCACTGTCATTTCGGTCTTGAGTATGTAGTGCGCCATTATGGTCTCCCATGTGAGGTTCACCTCACTCTTTGTTAGGTCATATATTTTCATCATTATGTTTCTCAATTCCATCAGTATTATTTTGTATATTAGTGGAATTCTTCTTGAAGTTTAAGACTGTTTGCAGGCTAGTATTAAGAGTATATAAATCAATCCAAACTTTTTATTCATTAAAATTCTGAAATGTTAAATTTGTCATCGATTATCGATCTATTATGGTATCAATTATATTCACCACTAGCAATTCACACGAACAATTTACCATCATGACAAATTCACCTCATAAAAAATTCACCGCCATAAATTGTTGGTGGTGAATTTTTTATGAAAAAAATTTATTGACGGTGAATTTTCTTAGAACCACATTTTATATTAGAAACTACCGTGAAAACTTCTTTGTCATCAGCTTAACCAGCCCTCACTCTCCACTGAAACCAGAACAGTATAATGCAAGGTGAAAAAAGAAGAGATTCAGAGAGAAAACTCTAGGCAAGTTAAAGGAGTTACCCTCTGAAATTCTATTACAGTTGTAGAAATAGAAAAAATGGGCCAAAGTAGAATTCAATGCTTACTTGTATACTTAATTGTACTTCCTGTTTTGACTAGTCACATTTGTCATTGCAATCATTTATTCATTTTTTTGGCATGAACGATTCTCGAAAAAGTTATCAATGGAAGGAGATTAATATCTCGGAAAGGAAATTTCAAGATACGAACTAAATATGTGTTTTACTATATTTAGGAATCTTTACTCTATGGCATTGTACTTTACATTAATATAATATAGAGAACTATATTAATTTATTAACCTCAACTTCTATCAAGTTACTGCAACAAGATTCGTAAAGATTAAAATATTCATTTAAGAAGGGACAATTGGATCATTAAAGCATTATATTTAATCCGTGTCTATCCAAATTATATCATAATTCTTTTGTCTTGATTATTTTAACAGGCTTATTATTTTAAAGTGCATCATCCATAATTCTCTTTCTTTTTATTCCTTAAAGACGTTGAATGCCATAATTCTCTTCTCTTATTTTTATAGTTTTAAAAAGGTCATTGCTTATTACTCTTCCCAACCAAATATGGTAACAAGAATATATTAAAATCAATCAATTACTGGAAACTTTTATAAAGTGATGAGATTGTATTAATTGCGTGTACAAAACGGTGATATGTTATTAAAAATATAGAATACTATTTTCACATGATGCTCAGGTTAGATTCATATGTTCCAATGTTTTATAATTTTTATATAAAACTATAAATCAACAATACAATAAGACTTTCAATCAATATTAATATTTACTGTTATGATGCCTGTTATAAATCCATCACTAAATTCACTCACAATGTGGTCACGTCAGAAAGTGCAGATAGTACTCCACTAACTATAGGGTAAATCTTTGCCTCCCATGGCTGCCACTTTGTCAGATCTCCTCAGTAAAAAATACACTTATTATTAGCTATAGTTTTTCTTTCCTATTTTAACTGTTAGTCAATAGTTTTAGTTTCCATTACCCAATGTCATAGGTTCCACAAAAAATGAAATTTACATCTTGTGGTGTCACTATATGGGAAATGGTGTAGGAAGTAAATTTATGGTAGGCTATTAATATTGAAAAATAATAGATAAATAGATTGTTATTTATTAGAAATAGAGAGAGTAATTTTATTATTCTATTAATATAAAGAAAGTGAATATTTGTATTAAGGGATCGTAAGTTATGTTTAATTCATTTTTCTTAATTTAGGTATATGTTTTTTTATGTTGGAGGTATAATAGGGATTCAAGTACATAGGTATGTTATTGAAAACGTGACACAAAGAATCAGAGATTCAAACACTGTCACTTATTCATCTTCAACATTCTTTACTTTCAATAACATGAACTACATTTATAGGAATTTCTCTTTTAACCAATACATAACTAATAACTAATAACTAATCTCTACAAAGTAATAATAGTGTGATTATTACATAATCACTTACATTATTTATTATATAGTATATTATGTCAAGCATTAATTTCAAACACCCCATTCATACTAACATAAAAACTATTATATATGCATAAAATATACTTACACCACCCTTATTTATCCACTTACACAAGTATGATGTTAAATATAGCTTAACCTTATGACTGCCTTTTTATGATGTTCTTTGCCATTTTCATCTTGTTGAGCCAATAACGCAGCTAGAGCATGAGTTGATGGTGATATGTAAAGGATGGATGGTTTTCCTTGAATAGCAAGTTGCAAGATGGGAAGATTAGCTAGATATTCTTTCAAACTTTCAAAATCCTTTTGACGATCCCCATTCTATTTAAAATTTTGATTCCTTATTAAGGAGTTGGGTAAAGGGTAAATTCTAATTTGCTAATGATGCATTGAAATGATGGATAGCTTGAATCTTCCCTTGTAAACTATGTAATTGAGAAATGTTCTTAGGAGGTGGCATGTTTATTATAGCTAGTGTAGAAAATTGTACTCCTTTCTAGGTGAAAGTACAATTTCACACTTAATTTGGACCTCTTTTAGTGACCTCAGATTTATGCAGTTTTACCCTCCAAAATAGGCCCCTAATTCCCTTTATTATGTATCTAAAGTCCTATTTTTATCATTTTTCGACACCACAACACACATTCAACAAATACATTCAATTAATTAAAGGCCTCGAAATAAATGAGTCTTGGAAATTTGCGTCAGGACCCATTCACCCAAGGGAAAATGGGTCCCCTTTAGGTGCCAAAACCTAGTTTGAAATATGTTTTTGGTTGCATTTTATGTAATTTCCCTGTGTGCGAGTGATGTTCCTTGGTGGCCACATGTCTATTGGGTTTATGTAAGGCTCAAAATTCTCTGGTGGTGGATTTGGTGGTGAAAGATCCTCCCTAGCTGCCACCCTTAGCACCCTGGGTAGCCACCCTCACTACCAAGCTGGTTTTTTGATGTAGTGGTTGGGCCTACATTGGTATCAGAACTATGTATCCTGCCATCCTGGTGGGTTACGTGTGTATGATCAGTTGACAAAAGGTTGAAGAATGGAATTTGTTATGGGTGACAAACAACATAGTGACTACAGGAAACTAAATACAAGAGATGCCTTAAATGATTTTTCTAGAGGTCAAAGGGAATTACATTAGAATTTAGCTCAATTGAGTGCCTTAAGGACCCAATGTATTGATGGGAACAATGGACAAGAAAGAAAGTATGGAAATGGTAAAGATTTTGTAGACTACAATGGTTCAAATAAGAGTTCTAGAGTTGTGACAGTACAAGAATTTAAGGATCAAATTTTACAAGATTGGGAAGAATCAAGTGTTGATTTTCAGAGTGAAATATCTTTTCATGACTATAGTGATCTTAGGTGGAAGAATAGACCACACAGTCGTGGTAGATCTTGTAATTAGAATGACCGCCTTGACACGAATGTAACTACTATTGATAAATTTGGAGATAAGGATAGCATAGCAACTAAAGGGAAAGAATATTTTAATACGATAAAAAAAGAAATTAGTGAGAATGAGCTTAGAAGAAAAAATCAGTGTTTCACATGTAGATAAATTTGGGAGCCTAACCACCAATGCACGGATGAAAAGGTGAATAGGTCTGAAAAAGAAAAGAAAATCACATAATGTTCAAGTGGCTGAAATTGTTCTTAATGTCTTTGAGGTTACCAAGTTTGAAGATGGAGTCATCTCTTCAAGTATTTCCATCAGTGAAATGAAATATATTGATCTTCATGATAATGTTGAGAAAGAGCAATCTATTTTTTTTAAGTTCACCAAATTAGCAAGTGAGGATGTAAGGACAAACAATCAAAAGAATGATTTTAACAATGATTTCTTCTAGCAGGGCAATACCAAAGTCACTGAAGGAAAAGAGTCACTTGTTGCATCTACTTGTGGGGTGTACATGAGTCTCTATTTTGGTGATTTAGAGGTGGTTATTGATTGGCCTTGTGAGGAAATGGATTCATTGGACAATACTGAGTTAGTTCATAATGATGCCCCAACATTCTTACATGAAATTTGCAAGACATCAACTAATGGGAAAATTGAGTTTAATGAAGATATGGTGCCTTCAAACGAAAGAAAAATAGAAAAAGTAGTGTGTGGAAGCCCAAGTCATCTTAATGATCTTGATCAAAGACCTAGGTGATCCCACAATACTAGTTTACAACTTTTGGCCAAAATGGACATTGAACTGGATTTTTGAAACTAAATCTTCACGTTCGGGCACCTTAGTGGCTAAACCGTGAAGAATTTGGAGATGATGCAAACTAGTGGTTTGTGAAATTTTGTCTGTAGATTCTAAATATATTTTTTTCAAAAATTTTGGAATTAGATTGCACTTCTTTTTCCCTCTCCTTCGAAATCTAATTTTTAACAATAAACACCATTTTTAAAGAGTGGCGTTACTGGCTAACACATAAAAAAAATTATGTGAAGGATAAAATTATAAATATTTCAAATTTAGATTCGTAAATACGATATCTAGTGCATGGAATTGGTTTCATAGCATTTTATTGAATATATTTTTCTTAATTAAATTTCAAAGTCAAACTAGATATAATTTAGACATGATTTACTGGTTAAAACATAACTTTTTTTATATGTATTGAAATTCAATTTTAATTTTTTTGTTGGATCAAGGTCATCAATATATAGTGCATATATATTTTTCATTTTTTATTTTTGATAATCTGCTATTTTTCCACATATGAAGAATATAGAGCTTGATTTTCAGTGAAAAATCTACATTCACAAAAAATAAAAAAATAAATATAATAATCAATTTTATTTTTTTTAAATTATACTTTTTGGGAAGCTTATAATAAGGAATACATACTTAAACAAAATAAAAATGAATTCATTCGATCACCCAAAAGGTAAATCAAAAGTGGTTTTTTAATCAGCATTTTGATAGGTGTAAAGGAGTCTCTATTATCGGTATGGTTTAAAACTAGTGGGATTATATCCAAGGGGGTTTGATCTAAGGTGGTTTGATCAAACCCTCTTCAATTGAAATCCTTTAAATGGAACTTTTCAAGTCTTAAATCATTATATTTTCTAAAAATATGTGATTTCAGTAAAAATTAAGATCTCCCAAAAAGTGTAAACCACTATTGTGGGATCACCCACCTCTTGCATTGCAAGACTTGAAAGTCCACCTTGTATAAAATAGTTTGGTGGCATCAAAAGAAAGGGAAAAAGAAGTGGATAAGCTCACCTTTGATCTTACATTTACAAAGTTGATCTTGGAGAGTACTCAAACAACTTTTCAAGAATTAGAATTTCAGTTAGCTGCTACAAACTAGAAAATAGAGCAAGAAAGTGAAGAAAGAACAATGCAAATCAAAAAAGTGATAGATTATGTTGATGAGCTCTATATTAGTTTTGATTTAGAACAAACTTACAAGTTGGAAAGTAGAGAGTTGTAACAACAAGAAGATTGATTGGATCCAATAAATAGAAACTCATTTTAATTTATAGACAACCCTTTTCTTGAGTGGGATGTAGATTTAACTTTTGATAACCCACTTTTTATGTTAGAGGATGAATCAATTTCTAATTTTGGTGATAAGGTTGATGATGAATACAAGATATGTAACCCACATCAAGAAACTAAATTTTTGAATTTTGAGGATCATTTTTCAAACATGAAGGTGTAGGTTGCAGCCATGATATAGCAGATATAATAGGTAATGATGACATATTTCAGTACAATACTTTTCAAGAATCAATAGTTATTGAGGAACTTTCAATGTTGGATGAAGGTATGCATGAAATTTATGATTACATCATTGAAAATGTTGAAGAACATGTGAATTTTACGAGTGTTAATAGCAGTCTAGTACCTTGGTATGAACCTCATACACTATTTTTAGCTGATTATAATGTGGAACATCTTGAATTGGATGAAGATTTGCATGAGATAAAGGATGATACTGATGGAAGGATTGAGTTAGATAGTGGAATTTCATATATGGATTTCATAGAGACACCTTGGTTGGAAATATTTCATGATGTTGATTTTAGTTCACACAAGTATCTCAATATGAGTGTCGATGTTATCCTTTGGGGGTTGCTAGAGAGTGGAGCACAAAGTGTGCATGATGATCTGATGGTTTTTATCAGAGTAGCGTAATAACAATCTAATGGTCACTTCATAAAACTGATTTGGGATTATGGTATTCAGTTTCGCTTGCAGATGCAAATTGCTTGAGGGCAAGTAATCTTCAAAACATGAGGAATTGTAATGTCCCATTTTATATTACATGGAGAAATATAATATTATTTTAATTATTTAATATTTTCCTCCAAATTTAATTCAAAAGGAAATATTATTAATTAAATAATATTATATTTCAGTGACTTATTAAATACAAAATCAAAACTAAGTCACAAATTGAAAATTAAAAAGAGAAAAGAAATTGGAGAGTCGGGCTAGCAAAAAGCCAGTGGTCATGGTAGAGGTAATAAAAGAATTGAGGAGAGATCATTGTAGGAGGCTTGGTTATTTTTGGTTTTGAAAGAAACTTGGTTTCTTAGGACTCGAGGACGAAAACCCTCAATCCATGATTTGGATGAAAACCCAAATCAAATTGTAGGTGAGTTCAATTTGGAACTCACATAGTGTTCTGAAAGATTAAACAAAAGTTGTGAAAATTTGGAAGCCTTCTATGAAGGTAAGTTTTAGGATTTATGATAATTCAATATCAAGGAGTTTTTTAGGATTTTTAGTTTGAAGTAATTGGAATGAAAAATTACAAGGCTTCAAGAAGAGTCCTCTGACTAATTGCAATCACTGAATATGTTATGAAGGAAGTTCAATAATAAAATGGGATTTGTATTTTATATACAGCTGCTAAGTATTCAGGAGTTTGTTGAAGGAGGGAGTCGATTAGAAGAGATAATATTGTGGAAGCCATTTCAATTAATTAAAAGAATTAATCCCATTTGTTATGTCTCACAAACATGAAGAGCTTGAATTGAAGGTGATTATTTAATTCAAAGATCTAAAGTAAATTATATAAAGATGCATTGTTAGAATTAAGGAGTATTCACACTTATCAGGAGGCACGTATGTGAAGGAATAGAAGTAGAGACACAAATATTTTTACATAGAAAAATAAATCTATTCATCAAATGATTAATAGAACAGAAATATGAAAATTTTCTACTACTGAGCAATCATAAAATTCTTCTCGTCTCTTTTCAAAAACCAAAAAAAATAGTATTTAACAAAGTTCACGACCACTGAAAATTAATAAAAATATTAATGGCAATAAATTAATTCCAGCAAGAAATTCGTCCAAACAAATAAATCATAGTCCTATGAGATATTAAATAATCATCCTTTTATCTGCCAGTGCAGCAACCACAAACACCCGCCATCAAAAAACAACACACTTCACTACCACGGGCGGTTAGAGAAGGAACCGTGGTACTGCAGTAGATAGCACTAGCGGTTAACGAACAGACAGTACAAGGAGTGACTGAGAGCACCGGACCACCGCAGATGGTTACCAAAGGTAACCACGGGATAGCGGTAATGGCATCCTGGTGGTTAACTGCATTGCCACAAGCATCATGCGGTTAGACCGTGGTAACCTAGTAGATGAAGAGAACGGAAACCACAAGAACGTGGATAGTGAATGGTGAGAGCGCGATATCGCGGGAGACAGTGAAGAAGACAATCATGAAGCTACAAAGGTTGAATATTGAGGTTGCGGTATGGTGGTAGACCGCACCACCACGAGGAACAGACAACTAATTGGCGGTAAGGAGGTAGACACTGCATCACCATGTGAGTTGAGCCCAGGGGTAGAAAAAACGTGGTAGGAGTTGGAGAGTGGCGCGAGAGTGGAGTGAAACTCCAACACTCCCCCTTGAACGCAACTCCCACCCATATTAATGCCTAGTCGATTTCTCTGATAAATCAATTCATCTCTGCCAAGCACCTTGGTAAGTATGTCTGCCTACTGCTTGTCCGACCTGCAAAACTCAAAAGTGATTTCTCCATTGTTGATCAACTCCCAGATGAAATGAAACCACGTATCAATGTTCTTACTCCACTTGTGAAACACAAGATTCTTTGAGAGGGCAATTGCAGAGTTGTCAAAAAATATTTTTGTAGGCTCAGCCTGTTCAATCTAAAGTTTTTTTAGCACTCTTCTCATCCACACAATCTTGTATGAAGCACTCATAGCTGCAACATATTCAGCTTCACCTGAAGATAGAGTAACTATTGGTTGTTTTTTAGAATCCCAAGCAACAACTCCACTGACAAAGTTAAAAACATAGCCTGATGTTCTTTTCCTATCATCAACACTTCCAACACAATCACTGTTTCTGTAGCCAACTAATTTAAATTCTTCTGATCTGGTGTATTGAATGCCAAAATGTTTTGTTCCATTGATGTATCTTAGAATTCTCTATTCCATCCATCCAATGTGACTCTTTTCATGCTTCCATGAATCTGGAGATCAAACTGATTGCAAACATTATATCAAGCCTTGTGGCTATTAGATACATCAGACTCTCTACCAGTTGTTTGTACAAAGTTGAATTCACTTCTGAACCTTTGTCCTCTTTACTAAGCTTCAGACTAGTGACCATTGGAGTGGGTACTGGATTAAAATTCACCATATTAAATATTTTTAAAACATTATTTGCATATTTAGTCTGAGAATAAAAATTCCATTGTCATTTTGTGTTACCTCAATGCCTATAAAATACTTCATCACACCTAAGTCTGTCATTTCAAACTCTTTCATCACTGTTTCTTTGAACAATTCAATTGACAGATTTCTAGTTAAGATTAGATCATGAACATATAGATAAATGATTAAAATTTCACCATCTTCATTCACCTTAGTATATGGTGTTGGTTCACTGTTGCATCTAGTAAATCCATTTTGTGTAAGATAATTATCTATTATGCTATACCAAGCTCTTGGGGCTTGTTTCAGACCATACAAAGCTTTCTTCAGTTTGTAAACTTTGTCTTCTCTTCCCAATATTTCATATCTAGGTGGTTGTTCAACGTAAACATCCTCTTCAAGATGGCCATTTAAAAAATCTGACTTCACATCCATTTGATGAGCTAACTATTGATGGTGTTTTCTACACAATAACAACTCAGACAAAATATGATATCCTATCTCTCTTGAAAGGTAAATCTCTATGGGAAAAGAGATAACCCCAAGGTCTCTAATGTCAGCTCTTGACAATGCAATAAAACAACTCAATGATAAATGTGAAAATGTTGGTAATCACAAAGGGACCTTATTACAAGAAAATACTGGAATTTAAATTTATCGAATCTAAACAATGGATTGATACTTGAATCCTTTTATTAACCCAGATAATAAAGAAATAAAAAAAGAGGAAGGTTTAAGAGTTAACTCTAAGACTACTTTTAACCCTAAGACTAATAGTGCCAAAAGATAAAATGCTAAAAATGGACAGATCTCTCATAAACTACTTTTTGTTTAAATCCAGATAAGTCTGCAATTTCACTGAAATAGTGCAATTATCTGAGGTATTTAAAGATTTTCAAATCACAAACATTCATTCAAATAATTCGGAACAAATCCTTATAATTAAACTAAGCACCACTTTAAGTCCAGGCTAACTTTGCAAAGTAGCTAACTGCCAACTAACTACAAAAATTATGGACTAGAGATCGCTGCAAACATTCCAAACATGAAACCCTAAGCATCACCAAACTATTTAACTATGAACTTAAGCAATTTTAATGATAGAACAACAAGAACCATGCCAGATAAAACTCCACAAGATAGATATCAAATCACAATATCCTTTTCTTATATTAAGTTATCCCAAAATGGCAACAATTCCAGCTTTCTGTTACAATACTCGCTTGAACACAAACCCTAAGTCACTCAAATATGAAATCTCTATTCTACTTCTCTATGTGTATCATGTATCACCTATCTCTATCTCTCAAATGAGGCAACATGCCTATTTTATAGAGAACTCCTGAGATAGGTCGGCCCAAGAATAAGAATTTACAATAAAACATGACCTAAAAGAGGTCGGCCTCAAAGATATTCGAACACAACATGAAATGTGCGATTAGCACCAATTTCATCCAAGTCAGCCTAAGTATCAAAGGGTCGGCCCAATGCATGTGAGTAATGGGAAGCACAAATCTCAAGGTAGCCCTATATAACTTCTTCCCATCCTTGTCCTTAGCTCGATCTTCTTCACCATGCATGACCAACAATACCCTATCCAGTTCAGCAACAGGTGGCACAGGCAAAACCCTAACTCTTCTTTCAAGAGACTCAATATCATCCCTTTCTTGTCTCACTGTACCATCCCAATCAGCTCTATTAGTTAAGTATATGTCAATAACTACAATATAGGTTGTAGCATCATCTAGCTGATGCTCAGTAACTGGTCCCTCACCAATTGGAGAATAAACATCTCTCCACCATTTCCTAAGTTGCTCCAGATTAAGATGTTTTAGAGAAAACTTCTTCCTTCTTGTCATAATTTCAAAGAATGAAATACACTTATCATGAACATCAGTCAAAGTGTCCTCAATCTGGTTTCCTTGTTTGTGAATATTTTTTAAAACCGTCTGCCTCATTTGCAAGATTTCAAACCATTCCCAAGGTTCAGAAACCCTTGAGAAAGGAAGAATCCCACTCTTTACCAACCTATCTTTAGTAAACTCCGTGACTCTTCTGGTTTTCTATAGTAGAAGACCAGTATCCTCCTTGTCTTGATCCAGCATAGTTTTCAACTAGTCCACCAATCTCATAGCATCCCCTCCAGTTGACAAGATATCTTTAATGGAAGCATCTCCCTTGGTTTGGACACCCTGCAACCAGGAAACTGTAGCATGTGTGGTGCTTTTCATCTTTCCAAGCTCGTAGATTGTTTCCTAAGGAAAGAAACCTACAGCAGAGGAGGAAGAGCTAATGGACTGCAAGGGTTTCATCAACTCCTGCAAGTATTTTCTTAACTTCTCATTCTCTTTCTCCAACTCATGCCTAGTTTTCACAGCCTTCTTCAATCTTCCCACAATTATAGCACTGGATCCTTCATACTCCTTAATGTCCTGCTCCATAGATGCATGCCCTAAGTCAATAGTCTGCACATGATAATCCTTGGTAGTTACATTATCTCTATCTTTATCCAGAGCAGGGGTAGCAATGTGAGCCACTCTATTGCCTGACCCATCTCTTTCAATTTGGGACACAACCCTAGATTTCTTCTTAATCTTTCCCTTTTAAACATTGGCCATTAAGTCATCTCAATTAAGAGGAGCATCCTCCACTATTACCAGTTTACTTTTCAATTCTTTATTCATCCAACTCAGAACAGTAGACTGAGTTGGCACTATATCTTGCTTCTCTTACTCATGTTGGTCACTCTGGACATCCTTCTCAACACTTGGCACATTAGGGACATCCATGATTGGATTCTCCTTGTAATGCAACTGCTCCTCCACAACAACCTGCACCGGTGAAGGGATCTTAACTGGTATCTCTTCCTGTTGATGAGATTTATTCAATTTCTCTCTCACAGGTGAATCTGCATATGTTACCAAAGGGGACTGGATCACTTTATCAATTTCTTCCTCTACATTATAAAGGTCTCCTTCCTGAAACTCCTCCTCACCCAAGTCTTTAGGATCTTCATCCTTCTTTGGTTCTTCCTATGTGCTGCTAGTATCCTAAGGAATGGAGACACTTTCTTGTTCAACATCGGGAGCAGTCACAGGAACATCCTCCTTCATGGCAGCATCATTTGGGGAAGGAGACCTTGACCTCCTCATGTATACTTGTGTTCTTTCCCTTGAGCTCTCCACCTCTACCACTCGTAGTTCAACCTCCTCATCAGCTTTTGGAGCCTCCTCTAGTTTATGTGATAGCTTCGCAAGTCTTCTTCTCTTCGTCAATGGAGGAGTAACATCTACCTCCTCCCTATCTTCTTTGTCCTTTTCAACCTCTTTCCTCGAGAAATGTCTCCTCTTCTTGTAAATAGGTTTCCTTTGATTACCTACCTCTTCCACCTTCTTAGTTTGAACATCCCTAACCTGAATCTTGAAAGGGGAATCCACTTTTTCCTTACCTTTAGGATCCTGTTTGTGGGATTCCTTAGAGGCAGAATGAGACTCCAAGTATCCCATTAGATCATAAGTACATTGAACACCCTCACTCTCCAATTCTAGCATCTTGTGTTTCAACCACATTTTGGTTTACTTGATCACCAGAGTCATAATATGATCTAGCTTTCTTTTCTCTTCCTCTAACTAGTATATCTCTCCAACTGGCTTGTCTTTCACCGCCTCATAGACACGACCCTAGATTAAATTTCCATCCTCTTCCAGTTGGTTAGGGATGGCCTTCACATTGTACAACCTTACCAAATCCACTGTCAACCTAGATAATTTCTTCTTCCTTACCACAAATTTATTAGCAAGGTTAACCCAGTAATCCTCAATGTTGACCTTATGGTCATACTCCCTATTGGCTTTCTTTTGCGCCTCATCAGTAATGTTAAATCTTGCTCTCTTTGAATGGAAAGAGAGGCTAAAAGTACCCATCTCCTCCTCAGAAGCATGAGCAGACTGGATAGAAGGACAAACCTCACCTGTTCCTATCTTCAAGGGAAAGTCATTCCCAAAACCCGTTTTATGCATACCTCCCTTTACAACTATGTCGAAGTCACAAATCTTCCTAGTGACCTCCAACAATATGATATGATCAGTAGGATACCTTGAGAGTCTGTAGGGATCCCTTTGAGAACCATCAATCTGAATGTAAGAGAAAGTGGGAAACTGGATAAACCATGCCCCATATCTATTTTTTAGTTCTTTAGCTTTGTCAGAAATTCTCACATGCTCTGCACCTTGGAGAAATCTGGTGATATAAATTGTGAAAGAATCATTTTATCTTCTATAGCTTCCTCCAGTTAGGTGCAATTGTGGATATACCTCATATATTGCATCTTGTCCAAAGGTACTTCTAATGCTTAACCCCTTATATGGGTGAAATCTCGCCAATGCATACACTAAGTAGGAGGTCATGGTGAAATTCTTGGTTTGCAATACATTGCACAACTACTCATGGATCATTGCACTTATGGAACTTGCCCAGTGATAAACAATTCCCTGCTCCATCCGAGCAATGACATTAAACATCCAAGTCTCAAACACCCCTGCACTCTTCCATCCAACCAACCTACTAAGAAGAGTGATGACATTGTAATACTCCCTTTTGAACTTGAGCCTGAATAGTTGCTTTGGTAATTTGGAGAAATGAGACTTGACCACATTTTCCTCATAATATTTCTTTGTTGTGCCTATATCAAAACCCACCACATGTGACCTGTCAGGGATATCAAAATTCCTTGCAATGGACACAGGACTAAAACTTGCCACAATCCTTCCTTGTGGACCAATTATCCTTTGTGTCCCTTTGTCATAATTCCTGGCACATTCAAGTACCAATTCATAGCACTACACCATGGAGAGAAAACATGCCACATGTGTAACCTGGATTCGACAGTTCTCCTAGCCAACAAAGGAAGAATTTGTGCTGCCAATTCAGCTTTAAACTCTTCATAATTCTACATACCCACATTCGTATCGGTTATTCCTGACCAAATAGAAGTCAGCTTTCTTTCAACAATCCTGCTCTTTATGTCCAACTTCACCTTCTCTGCATTAGAGATAGAATAAATCTTTGCACCTAGATCTGTTGCCTTCCCTTTGCCTTGACCAGCAACATCTTGTCTTGATCCTGCCTGCAAGCAAATAAAAGCAACCAAAATGAGGTCCAAGAGAAACAACAAGTGCAAGAATTCAATATCTCAAAGTTCAGGTTTTAGCTCTCTTCAAGGATTCCACATTGGAGAGGAATTATGGGAAAATCCAGACCAGGCGAAATCCAATGAAACAAACATACAAACCCCCATCATATCATTTCAATCCATCAACTTGATAAAGGAATAACCTTAAAAATACTTAGCATAAGCTCATTTGATTAATTGAATACATCATCCCTAAGAAAATTCCTCATAATCATCATATTCACCATTTTTCCAAACCATCCAGAAGAATCCGACCAGAGCGGATTTCAGCAAAAACAACAATGGTTATAGTCAATCCGGGAAAATGAAGAAGGCACGGAACATCCGAGAAAAGCTGGAGGAAGCAAATTTCCACGAGACAAACAAAAGTCCAGTTTAAGAGATGAAAGAGAAAGAATAGAAAAGTCGGGGAAATCCAGAGGAAGTGGAATTCCACAAGGACGCCGAAAACCCGAACCCATCTACGTTTCTCTCACCCTTGACAAAATGATTCAAATGACCATAGACCTAAGGCCTACACCTTAAAAACAACTTAACCTAGACCTCCAGAGGATCAAATATGGATTTAAAACTCTCCTCACAACAATTTGAGAGGAATTGGCTATGCCCTAGGTCAATAACCCTAAAATATCCACCATGAAATCATGGAGAACCAAGCACGACTTTCTCATAAAAAACTATGGGAAAGAAAAACATAAGCAAGCACCGAAAAGCAAAGAGACATTAGACCAAAATGTAAATATTCAGCGATTCAATCCAACGAACTGACAAAACAATGGCAACCCCAAAATAACCAGACATGACGCGCATACCCAAGGAAATAATTGAAGCAATGAATGACATGGAGGCAAAAAAAGCAAAGAAATCTGAAAGAATCAACAGAGAAAGAGGGAATATCCACATACCATGAGAGCAAAAGAACTAGAACCGACGATGCCAACAATCAACCCACAAATACAAGTAGGATACAAGCAATGCCCATGAAATTAAAATGCAACACTCCAAAAATGGCCTTGAAATGCATGATCTAGCAACATACCCAAGCTCCAATAGTCAAATGCAAATGAAAAGAAAACAAATGAACTCAAATGACCAATTACTCCCCAAGATTCAATATATGAATGCCCCAAAAGGATCGTGCAATCGCCATTAATGCGACCGATAAGACAGCCAAAGCCAAAAACCCAGAGATTCGACAGGGCAACGGACTTTGGAGGAATCCGAACATGACTGATTTCCCCAAATCCGGGTTGAAAGGCAACCACTTTCGGACTCTGAAAGAAAATCGGGAAAATCCGGCCAGGGCAGATTTTCCCAAAAACAGTGAAAACTCTAGAATGCACTTAGTTCTTCAAGACTTTCAATAGAATTCACAAATGTGCCACCTCAACTAGCAACATGAACATAAAAGCACAGGCTCCAAGCAAGAAAAACCCCCAAGAAGGAAGGGCCAAGACACCAAAAAATGAAAAAAGAGGGCCCCCACTTTCAGTGGGGCGTGTGTCCAAAAACTGCACAACAAATGCCGAATCCGCTAGGGAAATGCTCCAGAGCATTTCAAGAATAAAGTAAAATCAAGAACCCAGAATCTTCAGTTTCAATCCTCTCATCAAGAATCCTATGAACAAAGTTTTAGAAACCACAACTTAGAAGATCTTTTCCTATACCAGGGTCCAAGTGTGTGCATTATGCATTGATTTCCTATCTTGTAAGTGCAATAGGAACTAGAGAAAATCTAACTGAGCTACATAAGATTTGAAACTTTGAAAGAAACTTGGATAGAGCCTCCCTGCCAGTCAGGCATCCATAGCCCCTACAAGGTTATCGTTGTGACCCTCCCAAGCATAGGTCTGCTGCCAGTCAGTCGTCTATAGCCTCGGTAGAGGTACTAGGATACTTCTGATAAGGTGAAGCTTATTAAAATTTTCAAAACTTTATTTTTCTCTTTTTTTTATATTATAGAACCTTTCTTCTTCACCTTTGTAAGTAATGAAACTCACACTCAGGGATGAGGAACACAATGGCACTGAAGCAGAATATAAGATTTTTCACCAGGCCAAATTACTCAAGAACCCTATGCAATTCCAGAATCTTTAATTTTAGTGTGAAAATGTGAGACACCGATATATTCCAACGTATATCCAAAATAAGGGACTCTAATTTCAAGTACAAGGGACATCAGGTAAAATAATTCCACCACTTGACTCTGAAAAATTGATTAGAGTTTATAAAAGAAATTTCTCGAACAATCCCAAGCAACAAGAACCCATTATACAGACGCAACAACCTCCAAAAATTAAGGAAACCAAAAGCCAAAACCAAAACGGAAAGCGAAACAAACCAAAGCAAACCTAAACTACTAAAGAAAAACCAGCAAAACAAAGAAAACCAGTAAACCTACTCTAACTATGTACAAGATGAACTGCAGAACAATTCAAGGTTGAAAATAATGCTTCAGATACTGCCCATTGACAGGCAACGGGATATCCTCACCAGTGAGGGTTTTCAAATGAAATGCATTATCTCGCAGAATCTCTGAAATCTGGTAAGGACCAAGCCAAAGTTTATCAAATTTACCATGCTCTCCCTTATTGTCATGAGCTTTATCCCAGTAGAGAACTAAGTCAAAAATTCTAAAGGCTTTCACCTTAGCTCTCCTATCAAACCATCTTTTCACCACACCCTGATGTTTAGCAAAGTTTTCTAGGGCTTCATCTCTTTTCTCTTCTAGGTGTAACAACTCAGTCAAACGGGCTTCATGCTTCTCTTCCTCATTGTAGTATTCATTGATAACCTGCAGGGTAGGGATTTTCAATTGGATAGGAAATACAGGCTCCAAACCATACACCAAGTGATAAGGAGAGGTTCCTATGGATGCCTTATGTCTAGTACGGTCATCCCAGAGAGAAAATCGGACCTGAGTGTGCCAATCCTTAGGATTTTGTTCTAACAACTTACAGATAACTGTTAGTAGCTTCTTATTGGAAGACTCAACTAGACCATTACCCTGAGAGTAATAATTGGATGAAAATTTAATAACAATCCCATGATCATATGCCTAATTATAAAATTTCAGAGATGCAAATGCAAGACCATTATCACAAACCAAAGATAGCGGACAACCGAAATGATTGATAATTCCCAATTCAAGAAAAATGATTACCACATCTGAAGTACACTGTTTACAAGCAAGAGCCTTTGTCCATCTAGTAAAATAATTAGTTATGGTAAGAATATACTTGTGGCCCACAAAAGATGGAGGATTAATTGGACCTATGAAGTCCATACCCCTCTGGGCAAACGGTTTTACCTCAATGACTGGCTGGAGTGGAAGAGCTGCACATTTTTCCTTATTTGTTGTAGTTTGACATATGTGACAAGTCCTCACATGTTGGTGTACATCCTTAAAAAAATTGGGCCAGTAGGAGCCTACCCTCAAGATCTAGTGTGCAGTAGATAATGCAGAACCATGGCCTGTGCCATACTTCTCATGAAATTTAGTCATCACTCTAGCAGCTTCCTCTTTCCCCAAACATCTTAAGTATATGCGCTCATGATTTATTTTATATAGGGTAGCTCCTTTAATCATAAAACTTCCACTCTTTAGGCACAAGGCCCGCCTCTGAACTATATTAAGGTGATCAGGACACTGCTGATTCAACAAATAAAAAATGATTTCATCATACCAATCTCCTAGAGATACCTCTTGAAGGTAATAGTGTTGAGTTGTGAGATTAGGACCGGTCTCAACTATTGTCTTTGTAAGTCCTTGTCCTCTCACTAATTTAATGGGTTGGATTTCCATATCATATTCCCGCAACATGGTCACCCATTTGGCCCTTCGTTCTCCTAACTCATTTTTCATTAACAACAACTTTACTATAGGATCAGGTACTATGGCAAAAACTTTATTCCTCAAAATATAATGCCTGAACTTCTTCACTACTCTAACCAAAGCATAGGCCTTCTTTTCTACATTATGATATCTTAATTTTGCATCTTTTAATGGAGTACTCATGAAGGCTATAGGGTGTTCATCACCTTGATCAAATGTTTGAGTTTACATTGTAGCACAGGAATGATCAGAAGCGAATGAATATATGTAAAAATATTTAGTATAATCTGGACTCACCAATACAGGGGCCTCAACAATAGCTTTCTTGATTTCTACAAATGCTTCCTTAGCCTATGCACTCCATTCTATTTTTGCTTCTTATTTCAACATAGCATTCAATGGCTTAGATATCTCTACAAATCCAGTGATAAATTTCCTAACAAAGTTAATCTTACCAAAAAATGACTTCATCTCTTTCTTCCTTGCAGGAGGTGGAATCTTCAAGATAGCATGTATTCGATCAATAGCAATACCCTATTTTGAGATAATATGTCCCAATAAATTTCCTTCTGTGACTCCAAAAATGCACTTCCTTGGATTAAGTGAAATACCAAACTCTCTGCATCTTTGGAATACCTTACATAAATCTATTATGTGATCGCCGCATTTCTTGGAGAAAACTGTCAAATCATCCATGTAAATAATGATGCACTTACCAATTATTTCTTTAAAAGAAATGTCCATAGCTCTCTAGAATGTAGCTCCAGCATTGATCAACCCAAATGGCATTCTTTTGTAAGCAAAATTTCCCCATTTCATAGTAAAGGCAGTCTTGTTCCTATCTTCATACTGCACCATAACTTGGTTGTACCCAAAATACCCGTCCAAGAAGGACATCATTTGAGATCCATTAACAATTTGAAGCACCTCATCTAGTGAAGGGACTGGATAATTATCCTTTTTCGACACTCTATTCAGATTCCTAAAATCTACACATAGTCTAATTTCTCCTTTTTTTTTCCTTACTAGAACCAAATTCGCAACCCAAGTAGAGTGTCTTACTGGAAATATAATGCGTGCTGAAAGCAATTTCTGCACCTCCTTTTGAATAATGGGTTCTAACAGGGCATTGATTGGCCTTTGTCTCTACCTAAATGGTTTGACATCTGACTTCAAAGGGATAGTATGTGTAATGATTGAATTATCATATGTTTTCAAATCTTCATAACTCCAAGCTATTACATCATGATACATATGTAAGGTATCAATAATTCACTTTGTTTCTTCTCGAGTACATACCTTGCCAATAAAAAAATTCTTCAAGTCTCTTGGTGTCCCCATATTATATGTTTCACACTGACTACTGAGAGACTCCCTTTTGGCTTGTTGCTCCTGATCTCTTATCTTATCCAAATCAAAAATTCGTTCAAGTTGGACCATAGGAATAGTATTAGTCTTTAGATTAATGATTCCTCCAAGGTCAATTTCTGCTTCTTGAGGCTCTATCTCATCAATGACTTGGGAAGAAAACACATCACAAATTGTAATAAAGTTCAAAATATGCTTATCATCTTCAAATACCTAGAAATTAGTGACATTGTCAGGCACTAAAGGCACTGGAGTGATCTCAACTATAAATTTCTTCAATCTTGAAAGTGATAAAGGTTGCAAGGTGCTAGTAGCTTGTGCTAAAGAATCTACAACTAGATTTTTGTTTCGAGGGATCAACTGGATATTAAAAGCATCAAATCCCTCGATGAGATCCCACACTTTATGCCTATAATTGGTCATTCATCTATCATGACATGAATATTGTTTTCTTGCTTGTTTGATTACTAATTCAGAGTCCCCAAAAACATGTAATATCTTAAATTTCTTCCTTGATGCCATTAATAAGCCATGGATCAGAGCTTCATATTCAACAACATTATTAGTGCACTGGAACTGGAGTCTATGAGTAGAAAAATAATTCTTACCTTTAGGACTGATCAATTTGAATCCTACTCCAGCACCTTGCATAGATTTAGATCCATCAAATCTTAATGTCCAACAACCATCAGTTTCTCTTGGTTTTATTTTATCTTGCCCTTTGTTGAGGATTGGGGGCTTCTCAAGAGTTGTTGGGTTCTTACCCTTATCATTATTTGATTCTTCCTACATATTAAGTCTGATGGTTGGAACTGGATTAATGTGTTTTTGTATCTGTCGAATAGTAGTCTAACACAAGTCACATTCCAACTCAGAATGAGAGCCATCATGGACTCTACACCAATTGGTAAGCAATAGTTCTTTAAAGGTCATACTTCCTTTCAACTATGTTTGATCTTCTATACATTTTTGGATAAACTCTTGAAAGTTATTCAATAAACCAATCTGCCTATCCTCTTGATCACTTGTTTCATCCACTTGTTCAATCAATGCCCCAAGACCACTGCACTCTGGAATATGTTCATCTAAACAATCCTTTAGCATAAAAACTTCTTCATCCTCAGTAACTGATGCGGCCATCACATAATTTCCCATGCTAACCTCGGATACCAACATCTCATTCAAAACATTATGATATTCAATGATTACATACTTCATTCAAGGCTCTCTCTCAACTCAGATCTAATTCAGAACCCCTTTCCATGGCAACCACATGCGAGAATGATCTGTAGACATATACACATTCAATGCCTTAGTGACATCCCTTCCTAAAATTAGACCATAAGTATCAGGAATGTCAGCAACTTGGATATTGATCACTTGTTGCACTCTAGGATCTAATGCAAGCTACGTAGGGATCATGTTCAATTCTCTAACTACACTTACCTTTGTTTTGTCCAATTGAGTAAACTTATTTTGAGAGGCTATAGGGGTAATACCTAATGCTTTGAAAATAGAAAAAGACAACATTTGTAGAGGCTCCTGAGTCTAGAAGACAATTATGCAAATTATTTTTGAAGATACGAACAGATACTAGGAAAGGAGGTGTTTCCATCTTACCTTGAAACAAATTCAGATGAGTATCAGCTTGTGCAACCTAGCCTTTATCTTTATCTCCCCTTTTGTCTATGGGTGGGACCTGACTTCAAGGTTCTTGGGGATTAGAATACCTAGTAACAGTCTCATTGGCAGTTACACCCTGGGGTGCTATATTCGAACTAAACGGTCCAAAAATTGCGTTCCTAATAGCAGGAACTCTTAATAACTCAAAAGAAGAAATACTTACCCTTACTTTCCTGAGTTCCTTAGTCACATATTCACCTAATTGCTCTACATTCAGGTCGGCATGGGCTTCCTTGTAGCCACTGGCCTGCCTATCCTTCATCCCTTCGGTATTGTTTCCCTTTGATAAGTATTGTGTGGGTACATGAGGATAAGGTGGATTATTACTAGCTTGTGGATCTGGTAGAGTATAAAAATTGTTAGGAGGGATAGAAGTAGTGAAAGGACCTCTAGCTTGTGGACCCCTATTAGGTCTATTTCTTAAATCATATTTCTTTGTTGGTTGTTGAAACATATGAACTTCTTCAACACTAACTTCTTCCTCATCCAAGGGGCCATTATCATTCTCATTTTCCTCATTAAACAACTAGGAAATCTCATCTTCATTTAGCACCTGCTCTGCCTCATCCTCTTGGTCATTGGATTCTTCTTCTAGTTTATTTTCTTCATCTTTGGGGAATGGGGCATGATTGAGTACTAGTAATGGAGAATCATAGGGATTTAAAGACATAATTTTCTAACCAGTGGAATTATTCTCCACTTCATACTAAAAAATAGAAGCCGCAGTCTGAAATTTGGTATAGTCTAACTCAGAGTGTTGACTTGTCTTATGGATTCTGAACCAATCGGACAAAGCTACTTCTTCCAAGTATACACCATTTGGAGGCGTCTCCTAAGTAGTAGGCTGATCCAATGGAGTAGGAATCCCTCCATTATTAGGTCCAGTATTCCATGACCTATTCTGCCTAGGTGGTTGCCCTCTGTCAAGTCCCTGTCCACTTTGTTGATTTATATCAAAATTTTGACCAGAACCTTGTCTCTTATCGAAATTCTGACCAGAACCTTGTCCTTTATCATAGTTTTGATTTCAGTTAAAATACTGCCCTCTTTCAAAGTTTTTGTTCTCCTTGCCATAGTTAGATTGCATGCTCCTCTGAGCAGCTTGAAGTTGGATATTCTAATTTCTTAAATAGGTTACCTCAGTATTCAACCTTTTCACTTGTTCAAATAACTCATCCAGTCTTTCTTTATCCATATTATTAGGTGGCATCAAATGGACACTACCAGAAGGGTATCCAGGCATGCCTCTAGAACCAACAACTTGATTCAGAACTTTTGAATTATGCAAATATGTAGGAAAACCAACATGTTGCTGATGAAGGGGTTGATTAGCTCTTTGTTGAGGATAAGAGGTCACAGGTTGAGCTTGATTTAAAAGTGGACCTGGATGAGGAACCAAAGGCAATGAAGGTATTGGATTCATTATTGGAGCATGACTGGTCAAAGCCTAGTTAAGGGCTTAGATTTGTCCAGGGTGAGCAACAGGTCCTAAAGATGGTAGAGGTCCCGATAAGTGTTGCCTTAAGTCCATGTTGACCTTCATAGCCTTTGCATACACAGTGAGCAAAGTGTTCAGAGGATTAGCCCTTTGTTTAAGGAAGGTGGTTGTGAGTCTATCTAAGGCTTCAAGGTAAACTTCTAAAGCAGTATTTTCATTTCCAGCATAAGGTTCCTAGATTCTGGTGTATGCTCAATGGAACCTATCATTGAATGATCCTATGGGCTCATTAATCTCTCTTTTAACTCTAGTAAATTGTAGGTATAACTCATTAGCACTGATGGGAATCTTAAACTTCTCCAAAAATGCAGTTTCTAATTCAATCCAATTATGGATGGAAGCAGCAGGTAAGTGATTGTACCAATAAAAGGCCTCTTCTCCTAGAGAATAAGGGAAAATCCTACATGCAACATCCACATGGTTAATTCCTCTATCCCTCACGCAAGTCTAGAAAATTCTAATATGCTCTCCTGTTGTTCGGTTGGGGTCATGAGTATGAAACTTAGAGAAAAAATGCTCATGATTCTTGGGCATGACATTGTAATTATTAAAGATTAATGGGGATGGATTATTAGCAAGGAAAACCATTGGTGGGGGTGGAGGTGGTAATGGCTAATTTATGATTGGTTGTGGCTGTGGGATAGGAATTCCCTCAGAGTCAGATGAGGATGAAGATGATGAAGACGATGGGACTGGGTGGGTGGATGATGATTCTTCCCCTCCTCTCATCCTTCTTGACCTAGTAGGGGTTTGCAGCTCTTGAAATTCTTCCTCTCCAGGAGTATATTTGTTTCTTCTTATGAACCTCTCAGGAGAAATGGCAGACAAAAATAGATCCATCTTGATTATTCAATGCCCTCCTTCTAGTGCCAATTTGTTGATGGTGTTTTCTGCAAAGCAACAACTCAGACAGAATATGATATCCTATCTCTCTTGAAAGGTAAATCTCTATGGGAAAAGAGATAACCCCAAGGTCTCTAATGTTAGGTCTTGACAATGCAATAAAACAACTCAGTGATAAATGTGAAAATGCTGGTAATCACAAAGGGACCTTATTACAAGCAAATATTGGAATTTAAATTTATCAGATCTAAACAATGGATTGATACTTGAATCCTTTAATTAACCCAGATAATAAAGAAATAACAAAAGACGAAGGTTTCAGAGATAACTCTAAGACTACTTTTGACCCTAAGACTGATAGTGCCGAAAGATAAAATGCTCAAAATGGACTGATCTCTCATAAACTACTTTCTATTTTAATCCAGATAAGTCTGCAATTTCCCAGAAATAGTGCAATCTTCTGAGGTATTTAAATATTTTCAAATCACAAACATTCATTTAAGTAATCCTGAACAAATCCTTATAATTGAACAAAGCACCACTTTAAGTCTAGGCTAACTTTGCAAAGCAACTAACATTCAACTAACTGCAAAAAGTATGGAGTAGAGATAGCTACAAACATTTCAAACATGAAACCCTAAGCATCACAAAACTATTTATGTATGAACTTAAGCAATTTTAATGATAGAACGACAAGAACCATGCCAGATAAAACTCCATAAGATAGATACCAAATCACAATATCCTTTTCTTATATTAAGTTATCCCAAAATGGCAACAATTCTAGCTTTCTATTACAATACTTGCTTGAACACAAACCCTAAGTCACTCAAATATAAAATCTCTATTCTACTTCTCTATGTGTATCAATATCTCTATCTCTCAAATGAGACAACATGCCTATTTTACAGAGAACCCCTAAGATAGGTCGGCCCAAGAATAAGAATTAACAATAAAACATGACCTACAAGAGGTTAGCCTCAAAGATATTCGAACACAACATGAAATGTGTGATTAGCACCAATTTCATCCAAGTCAGCCTAAGTATCAAAGGGTCAACCCAAAGCATGTGAGTAATGGGAAGCACAAATCTCAAGGTAGCCCTATATAACTACTTCCCATCCTTGTCCTTAGCTCGATCTTCTTCACCATGCACGACCAGCAATACCCTATCCAGTTCAGCAACAAGTGGCATAGGAAAAATCCTAACTCTTCTTTCAAGAGACTTAATATCATCCCTTGTCTACCTCACTATACCATCCCAATCAGTTGCATTAGTTAAGTATCTATTAATAACTGCAATATAGGTTGCAGCATCATCTAGTTGATGCTCAGTAACTGGTCCCTCACCAACTAGAGAATAAACATCTCTCCACCATTTCCTAAGTCACAACAAATTAAGATGTTTCAGAGAAAACTTCTTCCTTCCTGTCATAATTTCAAAGAATGAAATACACTTATCATCAACATCATTCAAAGTGCCCTCAATCTAGTTTCCTTGTTTGTGAATCTTTTTTAAGACCTTCTGCCTCATTTGCAAGATTTCAAGCCATTCCCAAGGCTCAGAAACCTTTGAGAAATGCAGAATCCCACTCTTTACCAACCTATCTTCAGTAAACTCCATGACCGTTCTTGTTTTTTGTAGTAGAAGACCAGTATCCTCCTTGTCCTGATCCAGTACAATTTTCAACCAGTCCACCAATCTCATAGCATCCCCTCTAGTTGACAAGATATCTTTAATGGAAGCATCTCCCTTGGTTTGGACACCCTGCAACAAGGCAATTGTAGCATGTGTGGTGCTTTTCATCTTTTCAAGCTCAAAGATTGTTTCCTAAGGAAAGAAACCTGTAGCAGGGGAGGAAGAGCTAATGGAAAGCAAGGGTTTCATCAACTCCTGCAAGTATTTTCTTAACTTCTCATTCTCTTTCTCCAACTCATGCCTGGTTTTCACAACCTTCTTCAATCTGCCCACAATTATAGCACTGGAGCCTTCATACTCCTCAATGTCCTGCTCCATAGATGGATGCCCTAAGTCAATAGTATGCACATGATAATCCTTGGTAGTTACATTATCTCTATCTTTATCCGAAGTAGGGGTAGCAATGTGAGTCACTCTATTGCCTGACCCATCTCTTTCAATCTAGGACACAACCCTAGCTTTCTTCTTAATCTTTCCCTTTTCAACATTGTACATTAAGTCATCCAAATTAGGAGGAGCATCCTCCACTATTACCAGTTTACTTTTCAATTCCCTATTTAGCCAACTCATAACAATAGACTCAGTTGGCACTATATCTTGCTTCTCTTGCTCTTGTTGGTCATTATGGACATCCCTCTCAACACTTGGCACATTAGGGACATCCATGATTGGATTCTCCTTGTCCTACAACTGCTCCTCCACAACAACTTGCACCGGTGAAGGGATCTTAACTGGTATCTCCTTCTGTTGAGGAGATTTATTCAATTGCTCTCTCATAGGTCAATTTTCATATGCTACCTAAGGGTACCAGATCACTTTATCAATTTCTGCCTCTACAATATAAAGGTCTCCTTCCTGAAACTCCTCCTCGCCCAAGTCTTTAGGATCTTCATCCTTATTTGGTTCTTCATGTGTCCTACTAGTATCCTAAGGAATGGAGACACTTTCTTGTTCAGCAATGGGAGCAGTCACAAGAACATCCTCCTTCATGGTAGCATACTTTGGGGAAGGAGTCATTGACCTCCTCATGTATACTTGTGTTCTTTCCCCTGAGCTCTCCACCTCTATCGTTGGTGGTTCAACCTCCTCATCAGCTTTAGGAGCCTCCTCCAGTTTCTGTGATAGCTTCACAAGTCTTCTTATCTTCGTTAATGGAGGAGTAACATCTACCTCCTCCCTATCTTATTTGTCCTTTCAACCTTTTTCCTCAAGACATGTATCCTCTTCTTGGTAATAGGTTTCCTCTATTTACCTACCTCTGCCACCTTCTTAGTTTGAACATCCCAAACTTGAATCTTGAAAGGGGAATCCACTTTTTCCTTACCTTTAGGATTCTGTTTGTGGGATTCCTCATAGGAAGAATGAGACTCCAAGTCTCCCACCAGATCATAAGTACATTGAACACCCTCACTCTCCAATTCTAGCATCTTGTGTTTCAACCACATTTTGGTGTACTTGATCACCGGAGTCATGATCTGATCTAGCTTTGTTTTCTCTTCCTCTAACCAGTCTATCTCTCCAACTAGCTTATCCTTCACTGCCTCGTAGACATGACCCTAGATTAAATTTCCATCCTCTTCCACTTGGTCAGGGATGGCCTTCACATTGTACACCCTTACCAAATCCACTAGCAACCTGGACAACTTATTCTTTCTTACCTCAAATTGATCAGCAAGGTTAACCCAGTAATCCTCAATGTTAAACTTATGGACATACTCCCTACTGGCTTTCTTTTGTGCCTCACCAGTAATGTCAAATCTTGCTCTCTTTGAATGGAAAGAGAGGCCAAAAGTACCCATCTCCTCCTTAGAAGCATGAGAAGACTGGATAGAAGGACAAACCTCACTTGTTCCTATCTTCAAGGGAAAGTCATTCCCAAAACCTGTTTTATGCATACCTCCCATTACAACTATGTCGAAGTCACAAATTTGCCTGGTGACCTCCAACAATATGATATGATCAGTAGGATACCTCAGGAGTCTGTAGTGAGCCCTTTGAGAACCATCAATCCAAATGTAAGAGAAAGTGGGGAACTGGATAAACCATGCCCCATATTTATTTATTAGTTCTTTAGCTTTGTCAGAAATTCTCACATGCTCTGCAACTTGGAGCAATCTGCTGATATACATTGTGAAAGGATCATTTTCTCTTCTATAGCTTCCTCTAGTTAGGTGCAGCTATGGATATACCTCATATATTACATCTTTTCCAAAGGTACCTCTAGTGACTAACCCCTTATATGTGTGAAATCTCACCAACACATACACTAAGTAGGAGGTCATGGTGAAATTCTTGGTTTGCAATACATTGCACAACTACTTGTGGATCACTGCACTTATGGAACCTACCCAATGATAATCAATTCCCCACTCCATCCGAGCAATGACATTAAACATCCAAGTCTCAAACACCCCTGCACTCTTCAATCCAACCAACCTACTGAGAAGAGTGATAACATTGTAATACTCCCTTTTAAACTTGAGCCTGAATAGCTACTTTGGTAAATTGGAGAAATGAGACTCAGGCTTCTCCAACCAAGAATTGATTAGCTACTAGGACTTGACCAGATTTTCCTCATAATATTTCCTTGTTGTGCCTATATCAAAACCCACCACATGTGACCTGTCAGGCATATCAAAAGTCCTTGCAATGGACACAGGACTAAAACCTGCCATAATCCTTCTTTGTGGACCAGTTACCCTTCGTGTCCCTCTATCATAATTTCTGGCACATTCAAGTACCAATTCATAGCACTGCACCATGGAGGGAAAACCTTCCACATGTGCCAACCCAGCTTCCACAGTTCTCTTGGCCAACAAAAGAAGATTTTGTGCTGCCAATTTAGCTTTAAACTCTTCATAATCCTGCTCTTTATGTCCAACTTCACATTCTCCACATCAGAGATAGAAGAACTCTTTACACTTGAATCTATTGCCTTCCCTTTGCCTCAACCAGCAACATCTTATCCTGATCCTACCTACAAGCAAATAAAAGCAACCAAAATGAGGTCCACGAGAAACAACAAGTGCAATAATTCAATATCTCAAATTCCAGGTTTTAGCTCTCTTCACGGAGTCCACACTAGAGAGGAATTCTAGGGAAATCCGGACCAGACGAAATCCAGTGAAACAAACATACAAACCCTGATAATATCATTTCAATCCATCAATTCGATAATGGAATAACCTTAGAAATACTTAGCATCAGTTGATTTGATTAATTGAATACATCATCCCTAAGCAAATTCCTCATAATCATCATATTCACCATTTTTCCAAAACATCTGAAAGAATCCGACCAGGGTGGATTTTAGTGAAAACAACAACAGTTGTAGTCAATCCAAGAAAACAAAGAAGGCACTAAACATCCTTGAAAATCCGAAGGAAGTGGATTTCCATTAGACAAAAAAAAGTTCGATTTAAGAGGCGAAAGAGAAAGAATGGAAAAGTCAGGGAAATCCGGAGGAAGCGAAATTCCACGAGGACGCCAAAAACCCGAACCCATCCACATTTCTCTCACCCTTGGACAGATGATTCAAATGACCATAGACCTAAGGCCTGCACCTTAAAAACAACCTGACCTAGACCTCCAAAGGATCAAATATGAATTTAAAACTCTCCTCATAGAAATTCAAGAGGAATTGGCCATGCCCTAGGTCAAGAACCCTAAAATATCTGCCATGAAAGCACGAAGAACCAGGCACAACTTGATCATAATAAAAGATGGGAAAGAAAAATGCAAGAAAGCACTGAAAAGGAAAGATACATTACACCAAAATGTAAATATTCAGTGATTCAATCCAACAAACTGGAAAAACAATGGCAACCCCAAAATAACCAGACATGATGCGCATACCCAAGGAAATAATCAAAGCAATGAATGACATGGAGGCAAAAAAATCAAAGGAATCTTAAAGAACCAGTAGAGGAAGAGGTAATATATACATACCATGAGAGCAAAAGAATTTGAACCGGCGATGCCAACAATCAACCCACAAATATGAGTAGGATACAAGCAATGCCCATGAAATTCAAATGCAGCACTCCAAAAATGGCCTCAAAATGCATGATCTAGCAACACACCCAAGCTCTAGCAGTCAAACTCAAACAAAAAGCAAACAAAAGAACTCAAATGACCAATTACTCCCCAAGATTCAATATATGAATGCCCCAAAAGGATCGTGCAATCGCCATTAATGCGGCTGATAAGACAGCCAAAGCCAAAAACCTAGAGATCCGACAGGGCAATGGACTTCAGAGGAATCCAGACATGATAGATTTCCCTGAATGCGGGTCGAAAGGCAACCACTTCCGGACTCCGAAAGAAAACCAGGAAAATCCGGTCGGGGCGGATTTTCCTGAAAACAGTGAAAACTCTGGAATGCACTTAGTTCTTTAAGACTTTCAATAGAATTCACAAATGTGCCATCTCAACTAGCAAGATGAACATCAAAGAATGGGCTCTAACCAAGCAAAACCCCCAAGAAGGAAGGGCCAAGACACCAAAAAATGAAAAAAGAGGTTCCCCACTTTTAGTGTGGCGTGTGCGCAAAAACTGCACAACACTAACCATCTGTTTTGTGCTGCTAAAGCCAATAACATTCTGACTGTGTCAAGGTGAGCTATAGGTGAAAATGTCTCTATATAATCTATTCCATGTTGTTGTGCATAACCTTTTACCACCAATCTTGCTTTGTTCTTCTTCACTTCTCCATTTGCATTGAGTTTTGTCTTATAAATCCATTTAACACCTATGACATATTTGTCTTTCGGAAGACTTTGCAACTAACATGTCTAATTGTTTTCAATTGAATCTATCTCATCATCCATTGTTGTTATCCACTTCTCCTCTTTGATTTCATCTTCATAATGAATTGGATCTTTAGCTTGAGAATAAAAAGGAAAAAAGTGTAAACTGCTATGAATTATTCTCACCTTCATTCTAATTATAAATATCACTCATGCTTCTGATTTTTTGCCTCCTCATGCTTGCCAAAGTTTGGTTTGATAGATCACTTGAATCTGCAGAATATGGACTTGAAGGTCCCACGCCAGAATTTCTTTCTGTGCTTGGCGTCTGTAGTCCTCTTGTTGTTGTTCTTATATTGATTGATGGTGTCAATTGTTGACCACTTATCTAAGGTTGATCTAGTACTGCAGTTGAAAATTTTACTGGAACTGTAATTTCACTTTCCTCTTGAGGGATATTGATTGTAACATTAACAGTACTCTCTCTACTTCCATCCCATGTTTCATCTTCAATAAATTGAACATCCCTTCTGATTATAACCTTTTTATTTGTTGGATTGAACAGTTTATATACTTCGGATTCATCACTATATCCAACAAAAATACACTTCTCTCCTTTGTTATCAAGTTTTCTTCTCAACTCATCCGGTACATGTGCATATGAAAAACAACCCAAAACTCTCATATGAGATACACTATGCTTTTTTCCAGTCCAGGATTCCTAAAGAATAATATTCATGACACTTTTTTTGGGGCATCTATTCATGATATATGGTACAAAAGATATAGCCTCAGCCCATAACTCATTTGTTAAATGCTTGGCTTTCAACATACTTCTAGCCATCTCCATTATGGTTCTGTTTTTTCTCTCAGCTACATCATTCTGTTGAGGTGTGTATCTTGTTGTGAACCATTTGTGTATTCCATGCTCTTTGCAGAAATTTAAAAATTCTCTTGATATGTATTCACCTCCTCTATCTATTCTCAACACTTTAATGAAATAACCACTCTGTTTTTCAGCAAGAGACTTAAACTAACAAAACAAATTAAACACTTCACTTCTTTTTTTTAAGAAATAGACCCATGTCTTCCTTGAATAATCATCTATGAAATTCATAAAATAATAACTGCCACCTATTGAAGGTGTCTGCATTGGGCCACACAAGTCTGAATGAACAATTTCTAATGGGGCTTTTGCTCTTGTGGATTTCCCTGCTGGGAAAGACTCTCTATGCTTCTTTCCTAGTATGCAACCTTCACAAACTCTCTCGGGTTTTTCAATTAATGGAATTCCTTTTACCATACTCTTCCTATGAAGCAAATTCAGACCACCAAAATTTAAATGACCGAATCTTAAATGCCACAACTAGTTTTCATCTTTTACTTCTGCCTGAAAGACAATCTGAATCACAACCGACACTTCTTGTGCTTGTGCATAGTTTGTGCTCAAAGCTGGCTGAATTCTCAAAGAAAACATTCTATTGTTTGTCATCTTGATTTTAGCTATCAACTGGCTACTTGGGTATTTATCTAAAATAGTGCACAACCCATTTTTGAAAGTCAGTCGATAACATTTTTGAACTAGCTATCCAACACTCATTAAATTGTATTTCAGACTAGGGACAAAATAGACATCTAAGATATATTTTTGCTTCCCCTACTTGGTCAGAATATTAACATTTCCCTTTCATTTGACTGACACTTTGTTGTCATTACCCAGGGTGACATCTGACTTGATATTTTCATCTAGACTTGTAAACAACTCGAAATTTCCTGTCATATGGTTACTACAGCCTGAGTCTAATAACCAAACATCTTTCTCACTAGATTGAGCTACATTACAAGCTAAAAACAGTGTGCTTTTATTTGTTTTATGGTCTTGACTCTCTTTAGTAAAATTTTCATTTTTCCTACCTATATCATACTGCTTTTTCCTACACTCATTCATGTAATGTCCAAACTTCTTATAATAATGGCATTGGACCTGAGATTTATCATACCTTTGACCTTGAGGAAAGTTTTGAGCTGGGTTTTGGTTGCTGCCTCTTCCACTTGAGCTTGACTATTTATTTCTTCCACCTTTGTTGAAGCCTCTTCCTCTTGCTCTGAAATTCGTTCTACCTCTACCTCTTCCTTGGTTAATTGAAGCTTGTGACTTGAATGCATGCTCCAATGACATATTTTTTATTCTACCGAGTTTGTGCTCATGAGAAATAAGTGAAGCATAAAGCTCATCAACTAAATATTGTGTGAGGTCCTTTATCTCCTCTATAGTGACTGAAATTGACTCAAATCTTGTGGGTAAACTTCTTAAAATATTTTCTACAACTTTGACATCTTCTAGTGTCTGACCATGTGTTCTCATCTGGTTTACCAGTCCCATTATTTGGGTGAAATATGAATCTACCGACTCATTATCTTTCATATACAACATCTCAAACTCTCTTCTCAGTATTTGCAACTTTGTAGTTTTAACTTTGTCCATTCCTTGATAAGCAATTTGTAAAATGTCTCGTGCTTGCTTGGACCTAGTTGTGGATGAGATTCTTGGAAAAATTATTTCATGTACTCCTTGAAGAATGAAAAAGTGTACCTTTGATTCCTTCCTATTATCTTTCAGTAAATATTTTTCTGCTTGAGTTAGAGCATTATATGTTGCTGCATCTACAGGCTCTAGAAACCCATTTTCTGCAAACTCCCATAAATCTTGTGAACAAAACAAGTCTCTCATTATTATAGACCAATAGTCATAATTCTTTCCATTTAATTGTGGAATTTGGGGATTAGACAAGCTTGTGCTTGCAACCATCTTTTCAGACTCTCTAAACACTCTACAATAACCTTAGGCTCTGATACTACATGAAGGAATAGAAGCAGAGACACACAAAGATTTTTACACAGAAAATTAAATCTATTCATCAAATGATTAACATAACAGAAATATGAAAATTTTCTATTGCTGAGCAATCATAAAATTCTTCTCGTCTCTTTTCAAAAACAAAAAAAATAGTATTTAACAAAGTTCACGGCCACTAAAAATTAATACAAATATTAATGGCAATAAAGTAATGCCAGCAAGAAACTCATCCAAACAAATAAAGCATAGTCTTATGAGATATTAAATAATCATCCTTTTAACTACCAGCATAGCAACCACAAACACCCTCTGTCAAAAACCAACACACCGCACTACCGCGGGTGGTTAGAGAAGGAACTATGGTACTGTGGTAGATAGCCCTAGTGGTTAATGAACAAAAAATGCAAGGAGTGACCGAGAGCACCACACCACCACAGACGGTTAGCATGGTAACCATGAGACGGTGGTAACGACATCCTGGTGGTTAACCGCATTGTCGCGGGCATCATGTGGTTAGACCACGGTAACCCGATAGATGAGAACAGAAACTACGAGAACACGGACAATGAATGGTGAGATCGCGATATCGTAGGAGATAGTGAAGAAGAAAACCGTGAAGCCTCAGAGGTTGAAGCTTGAGATCGTGGTATGGCGGTAGACCACACCACCATGAGGAATAGACAAATGACTAGCGATAAGGAGGTGGTCACTGCGTGAGCTGAGCCCAGGGGTAGAGGTAACACAGTAGGAGTTGGATAGTGGTGCGAGAGTGGAGTGAAACTCCAATAATATAGACTAAATGGAGGAGACATGGATGGGGTGCGGGAACCACAAATAAGGAGGTTACTATATTATGGTAATAAAGAATGTCGTGGCAATCTTAAATTAATTATCTATACTACATATTCCCAAGCAAGATTCTATAGCTGAATATTGTGAGCAGAAAGAAGTTTTTTGGGAGCTTGTTAAAAACCAAATGTTGTCACATTTAATAAGAAGTTTGGAATCTATCTATAGAGGTTGATTTGGTAAATTTGATGATTGACTCTACAAGGAAGTTGAAGGGATGGGCTACAGGGACTGACGTGGAAGAATAAACTCTTTCTTTAAGCAACAACATTAAAGATTAAATATTGGTTATGGCCACCACTATTAGAGGAATGAATAATAAATATCTTTAAGGAGCCGCAACAAGGAGATCTTTTGGAGGCCAGTCGATATGAAATAAAGGGAAGCATCGAGAGCTGAATATGACTATGTAGCAACTGAAATGGTCATGATTTATATATATAGGTGTTGAGTGGAAATTTAGTAATTCATCTACCCATTTCCAATATTGTATCTAGCATCCTCTTTAAATCAGGCATGTCTCAAGCTCATACTATCCATTGTTGGAGCTTTGAGTGATTTGGAGTCAAGAGGAGCCTTGAAGCTAAGTGTTCAAAATCAATATTATCGATGCTTCAAAAGACTAAGGTTAGAACATTATCTTAGTCTTGTAATTTTATTATTTTTCCTAAAGTTGGGAATTTCATGTGCAATCCAATTGGAATATTTAATCTATCAATTCTGGAGTTTAGTTCTTCGAACCTATGTTAAGAAATGTTAGAAATGCTTAATTGTATTTTTTGTTCCAAATCAACAACTAGTTCCAAACATTGCACTAAGTGGTTAATTACTAGTGCATGTTTGAATTGAGTGGAAAATTGGCTCATGGTAAACAGGTCATCTATAAATTATAGCATCCAAACTACATCTATATTTGATGAAAGCCTACACAAACTAGTTAGTGTTAAATCAAAACAAATTATAGCAAACAGGGTAGAACTTTACATTAGTATCAGACCTCTAATACCATATAGGCCCAACCACTACACCAAAAGACTAGCCTGGTAGTGAGGGTGGCTACCCAAGGTGTTAACGATGGAAATCAAGGAGGAAATTTCACCATTGAAACCACCAACGGAGAATCTGGCGCCTTACACAAACCCAACAAACAAATGGTTGTTATGGCACATCACCTACGCACAAGGAAATTATAGCCCACCACTCTCTATGAGTCTCAACCTCAATACCTTAGCTTTAATACCACATAGGCCCAACCACTACACAAAAATATCATCCTGGTAGTGAGGGTGGCTACTCAGGGTGTTAAGGGTGGCAACCAAGGAGGGTCTTTCACCACTAAAGCCACCACTAGAGAATTTGGGGCCTTAAAAAAACCCAACAAACACATGGATGCTAGGGCACATCACCTGTGCATAGGAACATTACATTTTAATGTTCAAAATTCAAGTGGCAAAGGTCAGCCGTTAGGATTTAATAATCGCGAAATTAGAGAGGAAGCGTATAAAGTCTAGTCTTTTCACCATTTCACTCTAGATTGACAAGAGATTGAGAATTTATTCACAATATTAGCACTTAAGAGAAAGGAGATAACATTCAAGCAAGCAATTTTGAAGTCTTAGAGTAGCATTTCATTTGTTTTTACAGGTCTTCAAGCTCATTTTGCCAAGAAAAATCAAGCATTGCTTATGATTTGAAGGTTTATGCAAATGGTGGATCATGATGGATTCTAAGTTTTGGTACATGTACCTAGCCACTCTTCCTAACCTAATGACTTGTTTCCTAAGTGTTCCCATATTCAATATTCATTCTATTGGCTACCTAAAGCAAGGTATCATTGAATTTTAGATCTATTAGGGTGTTTTGACTACTCCCTAACTAGGTCTTTGTCATTTTTTCATGTTCATTTAGGGATCTTATTCTAGAACACAATTGAATAATGTTTCTTTATATTTTAGTTCTTAATACCCTAGATGCAATTAAGGTTAGGGCTTCCACACACTATTATTTATCAAATTTTCATCCTTTCATCAACGTTTAATTACCAAATAGGGTTTGACCGAGGAAAACCCCCATAGAGACCAACAAAAAAAATTAGTTTTTCATTATAAATCCAAAATTGGGACTAAATATTTGTAGGTACAGGCATAGAGTGCAAATACAGGGCTACAATATCAGCTTTTGATTTTCCAGAAGGGGATGCAAGGACCCATTTACGCTTGGGCCAACATATCCTTCAATAGAGCCTAAAACCTACTT
>CM021105.1:87738468-87766724 GCA_007115665.2 Sequoiadendron giganteum
TTTGACACAAAAAAATAATAATGGACAAAACTTATTTCTTGCCTTTAAAGAAAATTCATGGCAATATTTATTTTTATACAATATGTATTTGCATCTCAAAGGACACTATAGAAGTCCTATACTCTCATTGTCACATCTTTATTTACTACATTACTACTCATAATTTAGGAAAATTTTCTTGAATATAATACCTCATTCTTTGTGAATAAGACAACCATAATATTATACCTTAACCTCTGTTTTAAGTAGTGATCCTCAACATGGATGTTTCAAGGACAAAGCAATATTAAAAATATAAGGACAATGTGCCAATGGAGTGAGAATTTCATGCTCTCCACCCATCCAAATATGGCATCATAAATACATCTCAAGGCTCTAGCCATCCCCCGAGCAGGAGAGAGCACCAAAACCCATAAAACATCAACTGAAGGTAAAAAGGAATTATAAAATCTTGATGTTTTTTGTTTGCATTCTAATTTGATTAGGGTAGAGGTTTTCTGCTACTAAATTCTATTTTTAGTTGTGTGGTGATCACTTGGGTGAACCATAACATTTTATTTGGTGTATTAAAAAGAAATCTATCTTGAACATTTTATTTGGTGCACTAAAAGAACCTAAAATTGTCATATTTCAATTTAGGTTTAAAATGAACAAGACAACGTGTATTTCCAATTTTTGAATTAACATGCAACACTTCATTTTAGTGCATTAAAATTTACCACAACTTGAACATTTACTTTGGTGCATTAAAAAGAATGATTACATGTGAGTCAGTCTTATCACCCAAGTTATTATGTATAGTATCCTCACCCCTTATACACTTGTACAATCTTGGGTGCATGATAAATACATTGATTAAGGTGGAAATTGTGTTCTTTATAACTTAGGTCATATAACACCACTCTTTTCTACTTTATCATTCAAGAATACCCTAGGATCCCAAATTGGATTGACTATCAACACAAAGATGGGTCAATTCACAACAAGGAAGGCCTAGTGGGGTTCTTTAGGCTTTAAAGGGTTCACCACCAAGAAAAATCTTGGAAAAGACAACATTCAAGTCACAAAACCTTGTAATGCAAGCCAAATGATGAATGAAAATGACAAAATTAAGTAACAACAAGTTAAGATGCGTGTACATGGGAAGTATGGAAATGTGAAAAGGATTCTAGAAATGAAAAAATGTTATCAAAAATATGCTAGGGAGGACTAAGACACCATTACTGTTTTCTTAGTCTCGCTATTATTTTTTGAGGTAGATGCAAAATATTCAAATGTTGGAATAAGATTCGAAAGAATCTATGCAAAATATCCTTTGGAGGACTAAGGCATCCTTATTGTTTCCTTAGTCCTAATATAAATTTTTGAAATCTCTAGATATGATCATGAGGCTCAATGTATGCACTTCCTTCTTCTTAGATGTCAGGTCCTAAAACTTCTATATTTGGTATATAGGTGAGTTTTCGTGAAGATGACAACCTTGCAATGCAACTTTGCAACTTTACAACTTTGCACTTCAAATGATCTTCAAGTATTCAACCTGAATCGTAAAAAAAAAACATGCAAGAGAGGAAAAACTTGTTGATTTTTAGTAAATGGGGGTTTACCTTTGTTAAACCCCTTGTTGGTAATTAAACCTTGGCATGAAATGAAATAATGGAGGGAAATGATGAATGTACAAAGTGTTATATTTCAACTCACCAAACCCTTGTTATGAAATCTACAAACTTGTGTGAAATAGATAGCTTGAATGTAGATCTTGATTTGAATTGCTTCCTTGAATTAGAACCCTACATCACAAATGTTAGCTAAAAAAAACACATGATGCAAGAATATCTTTGACATGATGCTTGAATCTTGATTATGGCTCCAAATGCTTGATGAATTGCTATTGAACTCTCTTGTGAACTCAATTATTCTATTAGGAATCCTCTCACAAAAGTGTTAGGTGAAAATGAGTGAAAAAACCTTGTATTTACACTTATCCATGCTTAATATCCCAAAATTACACCACAACAAGTTGACATATGAAATCATTAATTAAAGGAGGCTAAATCCCACCAAGATTCAAAATTAAATCCTGAAAATAACTTAAGGTGGACTAAGAAACCCTAGGTGGCATCTTAGTCCCGAGGCTTAAAACTTGGGGCACATACTCCAAAAATTGGCCCCTTTAAGGTGCATTTAAAAAAGGGTCCCAAGAGCTTTGGGAGACAAAGATTCCCTAGGTGGTGTCTTAGTCCCAACTCAAAAATTAGGGACACACAACTAGAATTATTAAATTATCATTTATCCTTTGATGTTTGTCGGGAGTATCCATAAAAAATATGTAATGTATTAGGCTTGTGGATGCAAAATAGGACCAATTAAGACATAAATAAAGATAAAAAAGGCAAGGTGAGCCCAAACAATTGTGAAAATGCAAGGGTATGCATTTTCCTACACTTCATTTTGAAGGTAAAATAGGGATGGATCTATGGACCCAACAATGCAAAATACATTCCCTTAACACTAATACAACGAGGAAGAAGAGAAAAAACAAGTTCTAAAAGCTTCTAAAAACTTCTGAGATGAATACATATAGCATAAAAGAGATAAAAAAATGAGCATTCACATATTGACACAAGTATTTACATGGGAAATTTTTTTTAGGTTAAAAACCCACCGCACCAAGAAAAGACAATTTTGTATTACAACAATGAAATATTACATACAAAATTATTCAGTCTTCACTCTTTGATAAGCTCACAACAGCACTCAGTTATCTTCTCAAAGTTACAATACTTCTTTCAAAGTATACAATGAAAAACTCTCATAGTTCAAATTCACTCACTATCATGCAAGACTTACATTAACTTGCAACTCCAAACCACCACCTCTTGGTTAACATATACAATGTACTCGACTGCACAATTCATACATCATGCATTCAATATCTTAACCAATCCCACAGCCTCCAAGTTCATGCATTGAACGTTCAGGCAAACAAATGATTTGCACTAGCTGCATCGAGCCACCTAGGCAATTACTTCTTTGCCTTAATCGAGTTCCTGTCACCAGCCGAACACGGCTTGCAAATACTGCTTTAACTATTTTGGCTTTTAGCCAATCAAAATCCTCACACTAAGCCATGTGGCCGCCTATCATTCGCCTGTCGCTTTGAATTTCTATCCAAACTGGTCAAGCTCAGCTGACCGAGCTCCAAGCTCATCTGAGCTCTTACCGTGCAACCGTCGAGCTCACTCGACCTAGCTACGGTACAATGGTGAGATCGTCCAAGCTCACACAAGACTACCCTGCGCTATCGTGCCTCTGTCCAAGTCATGCCATTGTAAGGTGGTGAGCTCACCTAAGCTCACCCTTCATCTTCACTGAGCTCTTTCCACCGGTCACCCCCACAAAACCATTGCCCAGACCAAGTTGACCTGCGGTGTGGTGATAGCTACTAGCTAGACCGTCAGTGGTCTCACGACACTACTGCGAAGACCGCCAAGTCTCACCATGGTGGAGTGGTGACAACTCAGGAAGACCACCATGGTCTCACTGTGGCCACCGTGGTCAAACCCTTCACCACCCACGGTGCGGTGGTGATTGACAAAACAAGCCATGAGATGCTTACTGCGGCCACCACGATGAGGGAAGAGACTGCACCCAGTAAGGAGGTAATTGCCGACACCTTCATCGCGGTACCACCAGAGTAGAATAGAATGCAACCGCGGTATGGTGGTAAAGGCTGAAAGAGTGAGTTTTTCATCAAGTATTTTTCTGACAGAGGTTCAAGCTAGTAATTGAGGCATCATTTCTCAACAAGCTCCCACTTGATGAATATTTTTGACTTCCTCTTGACTTCAAAAAATCACTAAAGGTCCTAGGCCCCAAGGCCCATCAATTCTACACACCATATGAACTTGTCTGTGCTCATCGGCTTTGTCAATGCATCTACAACATTCTTCAAAGTGTTGACCTTTTCAAGAAAGACTCTTCCATCTTCCACCATGTCCCTCACGAAGTGATACTACACATCAATGTGCTTCATCTTGGCATGGAAAGTCGGGTTCTTTTTCAAACAAATGGCACTCTAACTGTCATAGTAGATTGTAATCTTCCCTACATTAAAACCAGTGTCTGAAAACAAATGACTCAGCCAAACTACTTCCTTGCAGGCGTGAGTTGTTGCCAAGTACTCTACCTCAGTCGTGGATAAAGCAACTACAACTTGTTCCTTGCTCATCCAACTGATTGCTCCACCATTTAACATGAACATGTATCCATTGGTTGATCTCCTGCTATCAATGTCCCCTGCCCAATCAGAATTAACATATTGTTGAATGCTGAGTGTTCTCTATGATGCAACCAAACTGCCATGGTAGCATAGAGTATAGTTTGAAGTTCCCTTCAAATATCTGAACACTCTCTTCACAACATCCCAATGTGATCTTCCCGGATTTTCCATGAAACGGCTTAGAAATCCCATTGCTTGGGAAATGTCTGGTCTTGTATAGACCATTACATACATTAAAATGCCAACATCACTTGCATATGGCACATTGGTCATGTCCTCCATCTTAGTAGTAGATTTTGGATAGTGTTCAATAGATAGTTTCGTTCCCTGCATGACTAGAACAACTAGCTGCACGCAATCATTCATACCAAATCTCTCCAAAATAGTGTTCACATACTTACTCCGACTTACCCAAAGATTTTTGCATGTTCTGTCCCTGGCTATCTCCATTACCAGAATATAGCTTATTGCACCAAGATCTTTCATTTTGAACTTTGCAGACAACTGAGATTTAAGATCAGAAATCATAGACTTGCTATTTCCTATGAATAACATATCATCCACATACACGGTAATAACAAGCACACGATCATTTTCAGTTTTACAATAAACACAATGATCAGATTTTGATCTCACAAATCCCATAGACAACACAAATGTGTCAAATTTATGGTACCACATTCTAGGAGACTGCTTCAAACCATATAGAGATTTCTTTAACTTACAGACCAGATTTTGTTTACCTTTTTCAATAAAATGCTTAGGTTGGGACATATGAATTTCTTCTTCTAGCTCACCATGGAGAAATGTTGTCTTCATGTCCATCTACTCAATTTCAAAGTCATGCATAGCTACCAATGACAACAAAAATTTGATGGATGTCAGATTTTCTACAGGGGAAAAAATATCTCCATAATCGATTCCCTCAATTTGGGAAAATCCCTTTGCAACCAGTCTTGCCTTATACTTCTCAACACTACCATCAAGACCAGTCTTCTTTTTGAATATCCACTTACAACCAATAGGATTTCTCCCTTTAGGCAGTGGTACCAAATCCTAGGTTTCATTCTTCTTCAATGAATCCATTTCTTCATTCATGGCCTCCAGCCAAGAATCTGAATCAGTAATGCTGATTGCTTCTTTTATAGTCCTAGGCTCATCGGTGCTAGTAATTAAGGCATAGGCACAGTTCGAATCTAAAAATGAGAAACCATACCTTTTAGGTTGTTTTTTTTCTCATGTAGACCTTCTTACCAGCTGAGGTTGTGGTTCTTCATCATCAAAACTTCCAAAGCTGCTTGAACTCTCCTTAGACTCAGGTACACCATGCAACTCTTCCCTTTTTGGAGTTTGGGGAATCTCAACTACATCCTTCTTCTTTTCTCTTTGATCTGTCTCAAGATTTTGATCACTTACTGAAGGTTTCAGCTCGCGAAATATCACACTCCCACTGTACAAAACCTTCTCAGTAACAGGGTTCCAAAGCTTGTATCCCTTCACACCAATGCCATAGCCAATGAGAATACATTTAACAACCTTGTTATCCAATTTTGATATTTTCTCATTTGGCACATAAACATATGCCTCAAAGAGGTGTTCTTACCAGACCATGCTTCCAAAGGTGTCAATAAGAGCAGAGCAAGGAGAATGATTTACTAGATAACATGTTGTAGCCATAGCCTCAGCCTAGAAATTATGCTCCAGACCAACACCACTCAACATACTCCTTGCCTTTTCCATCAGTGTCTTGTTCAACCTTTCAACAACTCCATTCTGCTGTGGAGTATAAGGTGTTGTTTTATGCCTTTTAATTCCATGATCAGTGCAATAAATTTCTAAATCTATAGAACAAAACTCACCACCATTGTCTATCCTTAAACATTTAATTTTCCTTCTAGTCTGATTCTCGACCAAAGATTTAAATTCTTTAAATCAACTGAACACTTCTGATCTACTTTTAAGAAAGTATACAAATTCCCTTCTCGAACAGTCATCAATAAAAGAAACATAATATATAGAATTTGATAACGAAGGAACATTAACTGGACCAAACACATCAGAATGAACATAATCCAGTATAATAGAAGATTTATGAGGACTCGAGTAAAATGAAACACGGTGCTATTTTCCATAAATACAATGTTCGCAAAAATCAAACTTAATGTTACAATCATCAAGCCCTTCTACAAGTTTTTTATTCTTCAAGGTTTTTAAACCTTTCTCACCTATGTGACCTAGTCTATGATGCCACAACATAGTCTTCTATGTTGGGAGTTTTACCTCCAAAGAATTCGTAGACAAAGAAGTGTGTTCATCTTCCTCTACATGAGCAACATTGCTTGAATTTGCAGAGGCACTGTTACATTGAACAAGACATGCATCCAACTTGTACAAAGTGCCATTATGAACACCCTTAGCCAACACCATTGTACCTCTATCCATTTTACATCCTCTACTATAGAAAGAAACTTATACACCAGCATCATTTAACTTACTAACATAAAGAAGATTTCAAGCCAGACCTGGAATGTGCAGTACACCACCAATCCGTTTGACTCTTCCATTAGGAAATTGAATTCTGACTCTTCCTCTACCAACTATCTCCATCGTTGAATCACTTGCCAAGTACACCTTTCCACGATCATACTTCTTGTATTTAGAGAAACATTCTCTATGGGACGTCATGTGAAAGGATGCACCCGAGTCAACCAACTAGACATCATCTAAGACCTGAGTTTCCAAGGTTGCAATGAAGGCTTATGTATCACTCTGAGAAGATTCATTGTCTGAAACATTCTTCTTCTTCTTCTCCTTACAATCCTTTCGAATGTGACTAGGTTGCCCATAGTTCTAGCATTTCGCCTTGGAATTTTTACTACGAGACTTTGATCTCCCTGCAGATTTGGATTTAGACTTCTTGTCCTTCTTCTTTCCTTTCTCCTTTGGTCTACCTCGAAGAACAAGAGCCTCTTTGGCCATCTCTGAAGACTTCCTCCACATCTCTTTAGAGAACAATGAGGTGACAATGTCTTCCATCTTGAAATTAGTGGTAGTACTTCCAATGGCTATCACAAGATGATCCCAACTATCAAGTAACAAACACAATAGGAGCATGCAACGATCCTCCTCCTCAGTCTTTACACCTAAAGACACCAACTGAGTAACACTCATGTTAAACGAGTTCAGATGGTCTGCAAAAGATGCATCTTCTTCCATCTTCAAGGATTACAACTTATTCCTCAGGAATAACTTATTTACCATAGACTTTCCCTGATAAATATCAGACCTCTTTCTTTTCTACTAGGAAGGTCCCAATCCTCTTGCTTCATATTTTGTGGCATAGTTCTAGACACTGCAATCCAGAGCTCTCTATCCACCAGCAAGTCTTCCATTTTGAGTTTCCATTACTCAAATTTGCTGCCATTGAATTTTTAAATCTCTACTCTACCTGATGTACTTGCCATCTCAAACATAAACAAGTTTTAACAATGCAAGACTTCCACTGAAACAGTATTAGCACAAAAAACTGACCTTTTCTATCAAGGATAACACAACTGGCCAAGATTTGATACCACTTGAAGGGAAAAAAGGGATGGATCTATGGACCCAATAGTGTGGAATACATTCCCTTCACACTAATACAACTGGGAAGAAGAGAAAAAATGAGTTCTAAAAGATTCTAAAAATTTCTGAGATGAATACATAACACATAAAAGAGATAATAGAATGAGCATTCATAGATTGACAAAAGTATTTACGTGGGAAATCCTTTTCAGGTAAAAAACCACCACACCAAGAAAAGACAATTATGTATTACAAAAATGAAATATTACATACAAAATTATTCAGTCTTCACTCTCTGATCAGCTCATAGCAGCACTCAGTTATCCTCTCACTGTTACAATACTTCTTTCAAAGTATACAATGAAAAACTCTCACAGTTCGAATTCACTCACTGTCATGCAAGACTTACATCAACTTGCAACTCCAAACCGTCACCTCTTGGTTAACATATACAATGTACTCAACTGCACAAGTCATATTTCATGCATTCAATGTCTCAACCAATCCCATGACCTCTAGGTTCATGCATCCAATGTTTAGGCATGCAAATGATTTGCACTAGCTGCATCGAGCCACCTACACAATTACTTCTTTTCCTTAATCGGGTTCTTGTCACCAGCCGAACACGACTTGTAATTACTGCTTTAACTATTTTGGCTTTTAGCCAATCAACATCTTATCACTGAGCCACGTGGCTACCTGCCATTCGCTTGTTGCTTTGACTTTCTGTCCAAACTGGTCAACCTCGGTTGACTGAGCTCTGAGCTCATCCAAGCTCTTACCACACAACCACTGAGCTCACTCGACCCAACTATGGTACAACGATGAGCTTGTCTGAGCTCGCCCAAGACTATCCCGTGCTACCGTGCCCCTATCTGAGTCATGCCGTGGTAAGGCGGTGAGCTCACCCGAGCTCACCCCTCATCTTCACTAAGCTCTTTCCACTGGCTGCCCTTGCACTACTGTTGCCAAGACCAAGTTAACCCACGGTGTGGAAATAGCTGCCAGCCAGACCATCAGTGGTCTCATAGTGCTACTATAGAGATCGCCAGGTCTCACCATGGTAGAGTGGTGACCGCTCAGGCTGACCGCCAGTGGTCTCACATCGCTACTATGGAGATTTTGAGGTCTCACTGTGGTAGAGTGGTGACTGCTCAGGCAGACCGCCATGGTCTCACCTCCCATGATGTGGCAGTGACCGACAAAAGAGGCCGCTAGATGCCTACCGTGGCCACCATGGTGAGGGAAGAGACTACGCGCAGTAAGGAGGTAACCACCGACCCCTTCACCATGGTACCTCTGGAGAAAAATAGAAGGAAACCGTGGTATGGCGGTAAAGGCTAAAAGAGTGAGTTTTTCACTAAGTCTTTTTCTGACAAAGGTTTAAGCTGGTAATTGAGACATCATTTCTCAACACATTTAGCCCACACTTTATTGAGAGGATGAAATTTCTTCAAACACACACTGAAGTATCCAACAACAAAATCAAGTGGGGTTTGAATGTACAAATGCTAGTGAGATAGGATAAAAATAACCAAGAGAGTGGACAATCTCCTAGGATTAAGAACCTATAATAAACCAACATAAGCATAAAGGAACACACTTGTAGATGATATATGAAGCCATAACCGGATCACAAGAATACACCATCAAAGATAGAAAAAGGAAAGAAAAATAAAAAAGAAAATACTATAGATCAAGCTTCGAGTAGCGGTCCAATGTGTTGTGGACTAGGTCTAGGTTGTTTGTCTAAAAATTTTTACAAGTGAAACATGCTTCCCACTATGAAAACAAAAACAAATGCTCACAAGGGCTAGTGAAGCTAGTTGTCCGTTAGGTGAGCCCCAAGAAATTCATACCAAAGTCATACCCCCGTAACTATGATAAAGACAAAGAAAAAATGCACACTCACTAGGGCTAGTGAATCTAGTTTTTCACTATGTGATCCCCAAGAAACCATATCAAAGCCATACCTTTATGAATTTAATAAGGTATAAAAATAAAATGCATGCTCACAAGGGCTAGTGAAGCTAGTTGTTCACTAGGTGAGACCCAAGAAACAATATCAAAGCCATACTTTCATGACTTTAATAAGGTACAAAAATGCAATGCAATAAGAAAGAGGGATGTTTGAAAGGACTTTTCTTAGTTTGTGTGAGGTCTTAATATTATGGGAAATTATTCCTAATATCTCCAAGAGAGGACCAATCAAAGGATAAAAGAATCACAACTAAGCGAATGCAGTGTGTCATACCACCACTAAGAGGAATGCAATATGCTAAGATTGATCAAGCTCTAGAAGGACATTAAACCCAATGTGACCACAACTAGAAAAACACATTGCATGAAATAAGAAAATTACACCAAAGAACATGGAAAAATGCAAATAAAATCATGTGAAAATAATTCCAATTTATGCCCCCACTTTAAATAAAGTGCTCAAAAGCATGCTGTGAGAAATTAATTTAAAGTAAAAAAGCATGAAAAAGAAAAAGAAAAAGAAAAAGAGGGTTTCCCCCAAAAACACATAAGGGGTCTATGTATTTGGGGTCAGTATTTGTCTTTTTTGCAATGATATTAGAGAACTAGGAATTATTATCATTCCCCAAATACACATAGAACTAGAAGAATGACACAAAGAGAGAGAAAACAAAGAAAAACCTTTTGGGTAAACATGGAAGAGACATAGGGTGTCTCGATGGCTTGCATCATCCCCAAAAGGAAAACAAAAGACAAAGATGAAATGAAAAGAAAAGATAATTAAAGATCTTTGAGTCAACATGGAAGAGACATAGGGTGTTTCGATGCCTTGCATCATCCCCAAAAGGAAAATACAAGACAAAAATGCAAATGAAAGATAAAGAAAAATGAAAAGGCAAAGGCTTACGAAATATAGAAGAATGTAGGTACAAATAGAGGAATGCACAAAGTGAGAGAATATCAAATAGAACAAGGGATCACATTACACACATGCAATCAACCAAAAGGAAAAAGAATGAAATAAAAAAGATTAGTAAATCGCATGTGAGTCAACCATCTAGCAAGTCATCTACATCCCATTCTTGTTCATTATATGTAGAATGTAGATCACTAGCAAGAGGGACAAAATCAAGTGTTGTACTAGGAGAATCATCAGGTTCAATACATGTTGAATCACTCGGTTTAGGAGGATCCTCACAATTTTTATCTTCTAAGCTCATAGAAGAGGAAAATGGAAAATTCAAATCATTATGCACTTGCTCATTAATTATAGCAGTTTCTTCATCATCATCAAAATTAACCACAAAAGGAGGATGAATGATAATAACCATAAAAGATGCCAGTCCTTGTTGTGTTGGAGGCATAGGATCTGTTGGTTCTGGTAATGGAGGAGGCTCATCATTTGTTGCTTCCATCAATTTTGAATTTTTATTTTCTATGTTGTTCTCTTCTTTCATCTTTCGAGCAATAGCATGACATCTACGCCTACACTCTCTAGAATTTTGATTTATTTTATTACGGTTTTCAAGTTGCGTTTGTGTAGGAGAAGGTTTGTCAACCATAGGTTTCTTTTCTCATTGTGAGGGAAGAATGGAAGAAACCATGGAATGTTGTTCAACCACTTTCTCTTTGGCTTTATAAATTTTCTTAGGAGGTGGATTAGGAATTTTTTGGTTTTCTCTTGGCCTTTTTTAGGAAATAGGTAAGGGGTTTTTTATAGATGGGTCTTGGTTAGTTGGAAGGGCTTTAAGCTCGATACTTTTTTCTTCAAGGGGTGGAGGTTCGATCATAGGTGGAGGAAATGTTTCAAGGGATAAATTTTCCAAGAATTTTTCTATGAACTTTTGGTAGGATAGGAAAAGGAAGTCCTCACGGGGTCGTATAGGTCCCATGGGATTAGGCCAAAAATATTCTAAGGAAAAATTTCCATGAGAAGATAGAGGTTGAAAGCCACTATGGTTCACAGTGAATATTTCATTGTCAGCTAGAAACTTTAAGCACTTATGGACAACGTATGGGACCGCATTCATGGAGCAAAGCCATTTGTAGCCTAAATTCACATGAAATTGATCTAAATTAGAGATGATAGAGAATGATACATTTAATTTCTTTAGTCATATTTGTAAAGGGAGTGTGATCGAGCCCATTGTAGCATGAGAAAATCTATCATGCATTTTAATCCATGCTTTTGGTTTATCATATCTATCTTGTGTAAGTTCATGCACATATACGAGTTCCTCTATGGTCACATTCTCTCCACAAATGGGATCAATTAAAATAATAAGAGTGGGTTTTTCATTGATTCTATCGGCTATGTAAAGAGGACCATCAGGTTGCATTTTTTATTGTTTCTTTTGAAGAGAAAATAATGTCAATAGGAATTATGGGTTTTTTATGAGGATCGATGTCAATCACTCCTATGATTGCACTAATAGGACTTTGGTCAGTAGTATCCATAGGATTTTTCTAATTATTGTTCATGTTATCATCATTTGTGTCAACTCTCATCAAATCAGGCTTAGCTTCAATAGCCTTAATAAATGAAATATTATGATTAAGAATGGGATTGGTAAATATTTGCAAGTTTGGTTAGGAGGATCTACAGATTTATTACCTTTGTCATTCACACCTCCAATTTGGATATGATTATAATCAATGATGTCTTGCACAAGATGCTTAAGACACTTGCATTGTTCTATATCATGTCCTTTTTGTTGATTATAATCACAATAGGCATTGCATATAAAGCTCAGAGGTAATGGCTTGCTAGGATTAGGAGGTCGAACAGGAGGTAAGGTAAGCATGTTTTTGTTTATTAGCTAAGTCATGATATATTGAAGTGTCTTGGCTAAGGGAGTAAATTGTCTTTGTAGATCCCCAAAGATGAAAGGATTACTCTTCTTTATAGTAACTACTTGGGTAAGTTGGAAGGTAGAATTTAGTTGAAGGAAAGTTTTATTTTGTCTTCTAAAAGGCTGGTAGGTGTTTTGGTTTGAAGGTTCAAACTTTTTAGGGTGTGTAGAGGTGGTTTTTGATTCACAACTACCTACAAAATTATGATAATCTCGAAGAGTAGTGCATAAGTGCATGAAGGAAGGGAATTTCATCATGGTAAGCTTGTCTCATATCTTACTTTGAAAATTTTCTATGAATATATTTTGAAGGTGAGAATCGAGAATCTTCACACTAACTTGGGAATAAAGTGATTGGTAACGTGAAATAAAGTCAGTGCCTTTTTCAACCTCATTTTTCTTACATCTTATCAAATCAACTAATGTCATTTCAGGAACCATATGCACTTGGAAATGGTTAATAAAGGCTTCAAATTTTTTATTAAATGAATAAATTGAGTTATTTGATATAGCAGAAAACCAGTCTAGGGAAATTTCTTTCAAGGAACAAGGAAAAATCTTGGACAAAATTTTGTCCTCAAGGATAAAGTCACTACACAAAGTGGTAAAGGCATGAAAATGATTAGTAGGATCTCCCTTTCCTCCATATTTCTTAAATCTATCAATCTCTATACCTTGTGGCACTGGAGTTCTCAATATCTCCAAAGATAGTGGGTTGCTTTTGACATAGTATGAAGGTGGACCATTTTAATTTTGATTTATTGTGGAAACTTGATGTTGAAGGGAGGAAAATATTTGTTGAAGATGGTTAATGATAGGGTCATTATTTGTGGTTTGGGATGGAGGTGAATATGGTGGTGTTGTGTATGTGTTGGAAGGACAAGTGAATGGATAGATTATGGGAGGAGATATAAGGTTATATGTTACATAGGTATAAGGAGCACTAGTGGAAATTTTCAAGGTATGAAGGACATTGCTATTTGGTTGCATCGTTGTGGTCACTTGAGGATTTGTATAGGTGGGAATGGAGGTTATGGTTGAAGGAGAGGAATTTGAATTCATCCTTGTCTTTGCACATTGTTTGAAGTTTGAGCACCATTGTTGGTGGAAGGAAGGTGTTTTTCAAAGATTTGAACTATATTACGCACAACTTCTAGTCCTTCATCACTTTCCATCATGTGGCACTGGATACTATCTATGGCAAGTATAATAGTCTTAGAAATATTTTTAGTACTCACACTATCTTGTAAGTGGGATAAGTCTTCATGCATTTTCATTATGTTTTCTTGAGGGATATGGTCAACCATTGTTTGAACACTTGGAATAGAACTTGTAGGTAAGGTAGGCATAGAAAAAGAGTTATCAAAGGTATGGTCCATACCTAGTGAACTAGTACCAACACTAGAAGAGAGCTAGATAGCCCAAGATCCACAGTGAGTGTTTTATCGCAGGATGCCATGAGTCTCACACTTCATCTAACCACAATATTAGTAGTAGTACACCAATTAGTACAACTCATGCAAGGGATAAACCAAAGAAAGTGCAACGAACAAAATATCCTATGCTTACAATTATAATTGAAATGAAGAAATTGAAATAAAAACTCTGCAAACTATAACAAAAAACTGAAAGCAACCAACACAAGCATAGAAAAGTAATTCCAAACCCTAAAAACTAAAAATTCAAAGTAAACAAGGACTAAGACACCAGTAAGGGCATCTTGTTCCTACTGGTGAAATTTTGAGGTTCAATAAACTAGAACATATAGTAAACAACTCAAATAGGGTTCTGAGCCAAAAACCCACAGAGGGACTAAGATGCTAGTAAGGGCGTTTTAGTCCCAACAAAGGTTTTTATAAAAACAAAAAAAAACAAAATATGGATTTTTTATAGTGTTCCTAGGTTGCTTACTCAGGGACTTGATGTTTAGAAATAGAAAAGTGTGCAAATGAATGCAAGAAAAAGTGACCAATGACAAGCAATTGAATGAATTTTTTTAAATTTTGAATGCAATAACATTGTTCCTAAATGCAATTAGGATGATTGAAAATGAACTTTTTTAGTTTTTCAATGATATAAAATGATGCAAGAAAGAAAAAAATGCAACCTATATGCACTTTCACTAATGCAAGATGCAATGCAAGAATGAATACAACTAAGATCTAGGCCTTTAATGAACTCCAAGTTATAAAAATCAATGTTCTAAGATGTCAGGTTCATGAAAATGAATAATGGTGAAGAATAGGTGCTTTATGGCCTAGGTCATATAACACCAATATTTTCCACTTTATCATTTAAGAATTCCCTAGGATCCCAAATTGGATTGACTATCAACACAAAAGTGATTTAGTTCACAAAAAGGAAGGCCTACGGGGGGTTCTTTAGGCTTTGAAGGGTTCATCACTTAGAAAAATATTGGAAAAGACATATTAACATTCAACTCACAAAACTTTGTAATGTAAGCCAAATGATGAAAAAATTAAGTAACAAGTTAGGATGTGTGTACTTGGGAATTTTGGAAATGTGACAAGGATTCTAGAAATTCAAAAATGTTATCAAAATATGATAGGGAGGACTAAGACACCCTTACTATTGTCTTAGATCCGTTGCTTTTTTTTTAGGCATATGAAAAATCTTCAAATATCAGAATAGGATCTACAAGAATCTATGCAAAATGCCCTTGGGAGGACTAAGATGCCCTTACTATTGTCTTAGTTTGATCTAAATTTTTCAACTTTGAATGTGATCCGAAGGCTCAATGTACACACTTCCTTCTTCTCAGATCTTAGGTTCTGAAACTTCCAAATATGGTATGTAGGTGAGTTTTTCATGAAGATGACAACTTTGCAACTTTACAACTTTGCACTTAAAATGATCTTCAAGTCTTCAACCTAAATCTGCAACCTGAATCTACAAACACAAATATACAAGAGAGGAAAATCTTGGTGATTTTTAGCAAATGGGGTTTAACTTGCTTAAACCCCTTGTTGGTAATTAAACCTTGGAATGAAATGAAATAATGGAGGGAAATGATGAATGAACAAAGTGCTATATTGTAACTCACCAAACCCTTGTTAAGAAATATGCAAAATTGTGTGAAGTGGCTATCTTGAATGTAGATATTGACTTAAAGGAATTCTTGATACATCTCGACTTGAATTGCTTTCTTGAATCAAAACCCTAGATCACAAATGTTAGCTCAAAAACACACATGATGCAAGAATATTTTTGACATGATGCTTGAATCTTGATGATGGCTCCAAATTCTTAATGAATTGATCTTGAACCTATGAACTCAATTATGCTATTAGGAATGCTCTCACAAAAGTGTTAGGTAAAACTGAGTGAGTGAACCTTGTATTTATACTTATCCATGCTTAATATTCTAAAATTACACCATAACAAGCTAACATATGAAATCATTAATTAAAGGAGGCTAAATCCCACCAAGATTTGAAATTAAATCCCAAAAATAACTTAAGGGGGACTAACATGCCCTTGGTGGCATCTTAGTCTCGAGGCTTGAAACTTGGGGCATAGACTCCGTAAGGGGGGCCCTTTAAGGTGCATTTAAAAAGAGGGTCCCAAGACCTTTGGGGGAGAAAGATGCCCTAGGTGGCATCTTAGTCTCAACCCAAAAATTAGGGACACACAACCATAATTATTAAATTATTGTTAGGGGTTTTACCTTTAGGGTTATGCATACATTTATTTTATAAACCAACTCATCTCTTGTATTTTGAAAATTCCTGAATATTATTCATTTGCACATCTTCATGCAAATTGCTCTAGCTTTTTCTATTTTCTTGTTTGGTTTGCATTTATGATCTTGGTTTCTAACAATTATCATTTATCCTTTGATGTTTTTCGGGATTATCCATAAAAAAAATTAATTTATTAGGCTTGTGAATGCAAAATAGGACCAATTAAGACATGAATAATGATAAAAAAAGGAAGGCAAGCCCAAACAAGTGTGAAAATGCAAGGGTGTGCACTTTCATAACTACATACACAAATAAATTCTTTTTATTTTAAGTAGGGGGTCTACCTAGGAGTACACCCCATGGTTTTACCTCAAGTGTAATTCTTTAACATACTATATAAAAGGGGAAAAACTAAAAAGTGAGCTCAATCCACTTGTGCTGGACACAGGTTGGTCGTTCATGGTCTCGAGTGATTCAAGACATAAGGTTTTAGATTTGGTCCCCTATTGGTTGTATGTCATGGCATTCTTAGGAGTTCCTCCACTATCAACCATTGTTATAGAAGCATAAAATCCTATTTTTCTATAGCTTATAAGTGGTGCAACATGAAAGTATCAATGTGTGAAGTTATTCACCATGTACTCTCTTGGGTCAAGATATCGTCTTTTTGGGTTGGCAGCAATAGCCTCTCAAAAAGAGAAAGAAGGTGTGCCCATCACGTTTATTGATGATTCTGTGCCATTGAAAATCTACTATTCGACATCATATAGAAAAGGTATTTGAAAATCATCCCAATTATTTAATTATCCAATATTTCTGAGTATTTACCCCTTTAATGGGAGGTGGAATGACTGTATGTGTACAAAACTTACTTGAATAATTAATTTGTGAATGTGCTTTTTGGGTCTATTATTATAGGTGCTACCAATTGGCCTTTGGGCCTTACCTTCATCACCTATTGTCATGAGTCATAGGTAAAACTTACATACACTATTTTTGGTGTTTTCTCACAACTATAGAAAAATCAAATAACTGACAGAGAGAAAAGTCATAGAGTCCCCTAGAGAGCTTTTTTTTACAAGAATAGTGTACTACATTTTTTAATCTTGTGTGCCACAATTTTGTCTCTAGAACACATAAATAGTATGATGCATCCATTAGCTTATGCAATGCATTTGACTGTCAGAAATCCACATCTCTATCTGTAACACATTTGTTGTATTCTACATCAAATATGCGATCAAAATTCTATTAGAATTCAAAAACTTACATTAGTAAACAATAGCAATGCATCTGCTCCTAAGTCACAATTGTAACTTCTACAACACATATTTTCTAGCCAGAACGACAATTGTTAAATTTTGTAACACATTTATCAATTTGAGCAACACATATATCATTTTCTCTATTGCATCCATAAAATAAATATAATAGGGTCTATTTTTAGAACATGCATAAATCTAAATTTATTTTACACAAAATCTAAAGTCATAAGATAGTCACTTTCTTACATTTTCCGGTAAAATTTTAGTCTTCCTAGGTTAAAAATTGCATCCTTAGTGTCATAACAAGTCCTTGAAATCTTGTATTAAACATCTTAAAATGAGAAAACCCTACAAATTTAGAGGCCAAGTCTAGTGTCATCTCCTGAAAATCTTCAAACCTCATTTTTACAAAACAAATACCATCAACAAAAGTAGGTTTTTCAAATCATAGGTCTATTAGCAAATTGAATTTTCTATCAAACACCATCATCACTTGAGGTTTAGGATTTTCATTTGACTATGCTAGTCCAATATGAAAAATTTGTCAAAGTAATCTCCTTTTAGAATCAGAATTCAGATATATAAGGTCTTTTACATTTCCAAAATCTCATAAAATAAATCCCCAAAACATAGAGTATATTCATAATTTTTTTGCATTAATCCTAAAATGCCAAAATACCAAAACTATCAAAATGTCTAGAAAAAACCAAAAGTCAAACCAAAAATCCTTTTTTATGGTTGTCACACATTCTCAAGGAAAACACAAAGAGATGGATTTCACCTCTAATCATATGTACAACCCTATGAGTTACATGCACTTTGGAGCAACCCCTAGTGATCACACAAATTTAGAGTCTCAAAGTCTATTCTCATTTGATAATTATGCTTTATATGACATAGACCAAGGACTTACACCTGAAGAACTAAAAAATATCTCACAAGATCGTAGGATCTTGAGAATCATAGATGAACTAGTGTTAGAAAACCCTAACAATTATTTAATGCCACTTGCACAAAATAGAGCTAGGTTTCGACCTGACTTTGAAATATCTACAATCATAGGGGAACTACAAACATAATGTCACTAAGACTAGGTGCCATTAATTGACCATCACCATGAACACCTACTACATCACCACCATCACCACAATTGAAAATAGGAATTCCACCTTCTCAAACAACACATTATACATCAACTATGAATATCGCACCAATGCCCATATTCACCAAACCAACAACAAATTTATTTGATTCTACTTCTACCACTACAATACAAAGTACTAAAACTACAACTACAACTCAAAATTCCATGCATCCAAACACACCAAATAAGATACGAATGGCCAACCCTTCGTATTCAAGACTAGAAGTGGGAACAATGTCCACTTCGTAGAAAATAAACACACCTCTAAAAAGGACTAAATCCTTTTTCGAAGAAGGTAAAAATAGTCAACCCCTCATAATAACAACCAGCCAATCCTAGTTCAAATTTACATTTGGGTATAATCAACCCCCATGATAGCAACCAACCAATCCTGGTTCGACCTTCACATCTAGGTTTAATCAAGCCTCACAAAAAAAACCAACCAATCTTGGTTTTAACCAACCACCACTAAAATTCTATTCAAATCCCACATTCATGCCACAATTTCAACAACACATCCCACCCACATAGCAACACCATTTCAGTGCAACAGGTCAAAACATGCATGGATACACTTTCAATCCACAACATAACACCAATCCATTTGGGTATCAAACCAAACACATCTCCGACGACACCATTGCCTATAGATCTGATAGCGCAATAGTTATAAACACTGCAAAAATGATGTCCAACATGAAAGTAATTGGGAATAGAAAACCTACTCGGTGGAGGACCTATGTCCTTACCCTTTCAACAGCAAAATTTTCATTCCTCCCTTTCCCACAAACTTCACCACTCCTAAATTTGACAAGTATAATAGAAAGGGAAACCCCGTCAAAAATATACGAGAATTCCATACAACCTCCTTGGACATGGATCACGAACATACCTACCTTATGAGATATTTTCCATGGATTCTAAGAGGCTAAGCCCTTGAATGGTTCATGCGCTTACCTCTAAGCATACACACATAGAGAAAACTAATGGATAAATTCATAAGAAAATTCTCCTATAATATAGAAAATGACATTAACATCATCAACATATGTGTTGAAAACAAAAGGATGGTGAGATATTTTCTTCATTCTTGCATAGATGGAGAAGCTTGCATAGTAAGTGTGCTTGTCATATACCAAAAAATAACTAGTACAAAATTTCATGGAAAAACTCAACAAGGAGGTGATGTTCCACTTAGAAATCCATTGTTCAAACATGCTTGAGGAAGTCATAGAAAAATGACTCTCCATTGAGAAATCCCTCATTGAAGGATAATAGCAATTATTCTCACAATTTTAATAAGAGAAAATTTTGGTTGCAAAATAAAAATGTGACAAATAACGACATTGTAGATGCCAAGGTTTTAAATAAAGATCATCCTATGCTTAATCTAAAAGGATCATCCTTTCCAAACAACAATAATCCACCTTAGAAATAAGAGCCAACACCAAATGCAATGCATAATACCAAACAACATGGTCCTCCAAGGAATAATCAATTGCATCAAACATACACTCCCTTAGGGGAACCTATTGAGTAGGTTTTAAAAATGGTACAACAAAACGTAAGACAAATCTAAGAGATATGACACTATGAACTAGGATCTCTCAAAATTCCCTAGTGGAATGATTATGACTTTTTCAAATATCATCAAAATAAAGAGAATAAACTTCTAATTGTTTTAAACTCAAGAATTCCATCTAGGATCTCATTGAGCAGGCAGTGGTGGAAATTGATAACCAACCAAGATCTTCTAAAAAATATCATACCATATTTAAGGATTCTTTACAAGCCCATGGGTTGAGAAAATTCTCCATGTCTAAAACAAACAAAAAATACCAAGAAAATTATACTAGTGTTCCTTACGAGTACATGAGCAATACCATCCACCGATTTGATAAAAAATCCTCATCTACACCTATCAAAAGTAACAATTATGAGTGTCTCATTATATTTTACAAGGAGGATATTCCTACATGAAACCCTTTCCATATTGGTGCACTACATATTGAAGCCTCCGTCCATAAGTATATAATTAGACAAGTCTTGATAGATGGTGGAGTGGGATTGAATATCTATAGTTTGAGTCTTGTACAACAATTGGGATATTCAGATGATGCTCATCAAAACACAAGGATAAAAATGAAAGCATATGAAAATTCTGAATGATAATCTATAGGCACTATCAAATCCTAGATCTAGAGACCTCGTATAACATTCTCTTGGGACATTCATGGATCTATTCCATGTAGGTCGTGCTAGCTACCTTTCACCAATGTATCAAGTCCCCCTACAACAAAACTGAAATGACTATACCATCAGATCCAAATCCCTTTGAACATCATAGAATATCCTAGATCATTCCTAGCCTCCCAAAACATTTCCTTAATAACACCACTTTACCATCTTCATCTGCAATGGTTGAGCCTTCAATACCAACCACATCTCCCCCTCCTTTAGAAATCTAGGTGTAGTGTAGGAAGTTGTACTCCCTTGTAGGTGATAGTACAATTACATGCTTAGTTTGAACCTATTTTAGTGACCTCTAATCTATGAATTTTCACCCTTCCTAAATAGGCCCTAGTTCCCTTTATTATGCATCCCAAAGGCTTATTTTTCCCATTTTTCGAAAGGAAAACTAATATTTAATTAATCTAATCATCAATTAAAACATCATGGCATAAATGTGTCCTCTACTTATGAGATAGGACCCATTTTCCCAAGGGTGAATGGGTCCTCAAGTCCCAGGACCCAATTTAAAACATGTTTTTGGAAGCATTTTTATGATTCAAATTCAACTTTCAAATATCGGCTATTGGGATCTAATATTCAATAAATTGAAGAAGAAGACTATAAAACCTAGTCTTTTCACCATTTCAAACTAGAAGATTAAGATTGAGAGAAGTAGTCAAGATTGGAAAGAGACTTTGAAGAGCAATGCCATGTCCCCGAAATGAAACACTAAAATATAAAGGAAACCAAACATTAAAATACAAGTAAATCAATAATCAAAATAAAGTAATAAATAAATAAAATTAGTAGTAATAATAATACAATTAGATATTATAAATAATAAATATGCTTTTTATGGTTATAAATAATATTTATTACATTTAATAATATATGTTATAAATAATGTTTATTGTTCTTATAAGAATTCTCTTAAAACAATTGCCATGCTGATTATAAAAATAATTTTTTTTATTAATAAATAGGAAACCCAAACATAGAACACAATGCATCCAAAGACAACAATTATTAATAAACACTTATCCCTATAAGTCTAAACTAAATATATAAAAAAAGCATCAGTCAACAAATAAGTTTACCAGCAAATCAATAAATAATGATAATAAATAAATCAACAACCATTAGTAAAAACATCAAATCCTCAAAAGAGGTGTTGATTAGTTTAAAAGACATGTCCCATGGTGAAAGGCTATCAAAATATTTAAGGAGATACCATTGCTAGTTGGAAAGGGGGAGGGAGAAAAATAGAATATTATGAGCTTATCAATCAACAAGATAATAAAGCTCAATTTGCAATAATCATTGGGGCTGGGAGAGTTAAGGAGGTTTCAGCAGATCAAACCAAAGGTAAGTGCTTTCCCAAATTTAAATAGGAAGTTGATAGGGATTTTATATATTTAGAAAATAATATCTATTAAATATATTATGAATATAGGTATTAATGATTGACAAATATATTTGAATTGATAACTGTTAAATATTTGATATTAATAAATATTAATGTAGATATTAATATTTGGTAATTGATAAATATATTAATATTTGATATTGATAAAGATATTAATATTTGATAAGTGATAATATATTTAAATATCGTATGATTAATAGATATAATATTGATGATTGATAAATACAATTTTTACATACTAATACTTATCTAGTGGATGCCATTTATTAATGTCATTCTGGAATAATAAAATTATGCATGTACTATTGATTCTTATAATATTTCTAATATATATACATGATTTACAATTACCCAATAATGATGCTTGCAAAAATTATTGAGCCTTATAAGTAATAATGACTCTTCAATATAAACATGAATAGATTGTATATATATATTTATGTATGTTTGTATCCTATGATCAATCAAATATAAGGTCTAAGGAGGAAAGTTAGGAGGATTTTGTTTATAGGCCTCCCATGCTAAGTATGCCAATCTAAGGGTGGAATAGTCTTGGTTAGGTGTTCCTACTGCTTGGGGCCAAGACATAGGTAGTCTTGGTCGAATGCTTGTGCTCTTAGGATTATATGGAATTTATAAGCCTCCCATGCTAAGTATGCCATTCTAAGGGTGGAATATTCTTGCCTCTTGAGGCTAAGAGGTGGGTAGTCTTGTTCAAACACTCATGCTCTTTGGCTTAGATGAGCTGAGTATTTTACAAGCAACCCTCTCAGGGATTTCCTATCAATCCAAATTATGATTGATTGTTAGGATGGATTCAAGGAGTCTCAATCATAAGGAGGATGGACAAGACAACATGGATAGGAAAAGAAGATACAAGTGTATCCAATAGGCACACCACTTTAGGGGTGGAATAGTCTTGGCCAAACATTCCTTCCACTCAGGGCCAAGAGGTGGGTAGTCTTGGTCAAACACCCATTCTTTTGGGCTTAGATGGATAGCTTTAGGTGGACTTATCCTGCTTCTTATCCAGACTATGTTATGAATAAAATTTCCACTATGCATTATGGATATTGATAGTCTAGATAGTCTTGGAGTAGTTATGTATCTTAAATTAATAAGAAACTTATTATGTTTTGATCACATGAGTTATATTTTCAATATTATCTAACATGTTTACATGGACTAAAGCCAAGTTTTATCTTGTTTAAATAATTGTGGTAAGTTATAGCCCTAACTACATTAATCTTGTGATTCTAGGGAAAAATTTAGGTCAGTCTCAAAAAGCGACACTACAACATGATATTAGAGACTCTTTCCTATCATCTTGTGCATGCTTGAGCCAATTGCTTGCGTACTTGAGCTAGTTGAATACTTTCTTGAGTTGGTTGCTTGTGTGCTTGAGCTACTTTCTTGGCTACTTGAGCTAGTTGCCTACTTGCTTGAGCTAGTTGCCTGATTGCTTGAGCTACTTATTTTTTTACTTGAGCTACCTGCTTGTTTTCTTGAGTTGGTTGCCTTTGTGCTTAAGCTACTTGCCTATGTGCTTGAGATACTTTCTTGTGTGCTTGAGATACTTGATTTCATGCTTGAGCTACTCACTTTATCGCTTGAGCTGGTTTCTTGCTTTCTTGAGCTACTGGTTTTCTTGCGTGAGCTACTTGTTTGTTTGCTTTAATTTCTGATTCATGTGGTTTTAAGTTATAAAGTTGAGAAATATTGATTCATCCCCCCTTTGCATAACCAAAACAACCATCACTTGATTTAGAATTTCTGAACTCCTATAACTAAAGCTAATATTGTATGATTGGTTAAGGAAAAGAAATATTTGGCATGCTGGACTATCATGTCCCCAAAATGAAACACTAAAATATAAAGGAAACCAAACATTAAAATACAAGTAAATCAGTAATCAAAATAAAGGAATAAAATAAATATAATTATCAATAATAATATTACAACTATAGATATTATAAACAATAAATATGCTTGTTATGGCTATAAATAATATTTATTACATTTCATAATGTTTATTGCGCTTATAAGAATTCCCTTAAAATTATTTCCATTTTGATTATAAAAAATACAAATTTTATTAATAAATAGACAACCCAAACATAGACCACAATGCATCCAAAGTCAATTATTAATAAACAATGATCCCTATAAGACTAAACTAAACAGTAAAAAAAATAACTAGTCAACAAATAAGTCAACAAATCAATAAATAATAATAATAACTAAATCAACAACCACTAGTCAAAACAATGATTCCTGGAAAGAGGTGTTGGTTAGTTTAAAGTACATGTCTTGTGGTGAAAGGCTATCAAAATATTTAAGGATATACCATTGCTAGTTGGAAAGGGGGAGGGAGAAAACAAAATATTATGAGCTTATCAATAAATAAGATAATAAAGCTCAATCTACAATAATCACCGGGGCTTGGAGAGTTAGGAGGCTTCAACATATCAAACCAAAGGTAATTACTTTCCTAAATTTAAATAGGAAGTTGATAAGGATTTTATATATTTATAAAATAATATTTATTAAATATATTATGAATGTAGGTATTAATGATTGAAAAATATATTGGAATTGATAATTGATAAATATATTAATATTTGATATTGATAAAGATATTAATATTTGATAAACTTGATAAATATATTTAAATATTATGATTAATAGATATAATATTGATGATTGATAAATACAGTTTCTTCATAATAATACTTATCTAGTGGATGTCATTTCTTAATCTCATTCTAGAATAATAACATTATGCATGTACTATTGATTCTAATATCATTGCGAATATATATATATATAATATAATATATATAATATACATACATGATTTACGATTACCCAATAATGATTCTTGCAATAATTATTGAGCCTTATAAGTAATAATGACTCTTTAATATAAATGTATCTATATATTTATGTATGTTCATATCCTATGATCTATTGGTATATGGCTTGTAGTGTTGTCATTGATGGAAACCTAATTCATGGATCCCGTATACACTTCAATATCTATTCATTCCGGAGGTCAGAGTGAAGAACAGGATATCCAATTAAACTGAGTTTGTCGATCAATATGAATTATATGCTTATCAATTTATTTTTCACATCTCAAGGAAGGTTGTTGGGTATCTGGAATACCTTATTCTCAAGTTTTGTGCCTACGCATCAATCAGTGTACGTGTAAGAGGATACAGTGTATTAATTTTTTGTTTATCAGGGCTAGAAGGACAACTTGGTGGATATAGCCATTGTGGATTTTTAAGGAGTAATTGATTAAATGTTTTTGTGTTCAAACATGTTTATTTAGGTCCTCACTATGGTATGGATGACTATGGATGGTATGTGTTAAGAATCATTTGAGGATTTAGCCAATGGTTGGAAAATATTATATGTTTTGTTAAAGCCGACATGAAGATGATATTATCCTTTGATGCAGATATATAATATCGATTGTTTATATAATTTTGGTATTGAAGTATGTTAGATGTGAATTATATTATTGTGTGATTTCATTTGTGCACAATAGATTTGAAATGCGAGTTACAACTAAGTAGAACAAAAGAGAAAAATTAGACAAAAGGTCTGAAATTGACTAATATGCTTAACCAAAACTATCACCTGGCATTAGAAGATGTTATTCCTTCAGTTAAAACCTTCATATGGATTTAATTTGAACATTTTTTAAGGTAGTGATCCTTCCTATTTCAAGCAGTGAGCTCTAGGAAGTGAGCCTGAATGCAAGTGCATTCCCATTTTGTAAAACTTATATTTGAGTACTCAAATTGTGAATTGAGATCCACCGTGGTTTTTCCCCTAATAGGGTTTCTACATAAAAATACTTGTGTTATAGTGTTGTGGATGATCACTTTGTGTGTTTTCATTTTTCCTTTGGTTTAGTGTGGAAATGGTTTAAATATCAGAATAATAAAGTTGAAGATTGCAGAACACTGGTTCACCCTCCCTTGTCAGTGTTCCTAGATTCCAACAATCGGTATCAAAGGATAGTTTCTCAAAAGGAGTTTGATAACTTGAGGTGGATCTTGGAATACAATGGACGCTGGTAGTGTTCAAAAGTAGCTTGTGGTGGCACTTGATGATCTTGATCAGTCTAAAGAAGAAGTCTAGGAATTGAAAGCAAATCTTAAGGATGCTGAGAAATTCATTCAGCCATTAAAGGATCAAATTGTAAAATCTAGGGAAAAGAGGAAGGATCTCTATGATCAAATTAAGTAGAAAGAGATTGAAAACATGGATGATGCTCACTTGAATCAAACCTTGAAGGAAATAACTCAAGAATGTGAAAAGCTTGCCAAAGACAATACTACCCTAAAGCATGAAATGGAATCAACGATGATGAAGCTGACTAAGGAAATTGATGAAAGGAATAAGAATGAGGAGAATCTTGCTCAGTACTTAAAATAAATATTTGATGAATGTAGAAGAATAAATGAAGAATTCATTCAGTTAGAAAATAAATTGCAACAATCTAGAAACAATGAAGAAGAACTTGAAAAACATATTATTACTCTCAGGGATGAACTTGCTACTACAAATTAATACAAGAAGTTTAAGGTTAGCTCAGTTAACCTTGATGAGCTAACTCAAGGACATAAGAATTCTAAAGACAAGCGAGGTCTTGGATATGAGAAAGGAGAAAGTTTTGGATTTGGAAAAAGAAATTTTAGGCCAGGAAATCAGATGAAAAAAGGTGGAAGGTATCCAGTAAGACAACCTAATGCTCAAAATTTTAATGAATACTATTTTTCTCGCAATAAATTTGGTCATATGTCTAATCAATGTAGAAGTAAAATGAAATCAAGTGATTCATCATTCTCTATTCAATGTTTCAATTGCAATAATTTTGGCCATAAATCAATCGACTATAGAGCTATGTCAAACAACTTTGTCAGTAGAAGGAATGTTGAATGTTAACCTGTGGAAGATTTGGGTATATTGCTAACCAATGCAGATCAAGAAGAAATCAATGGAATGATTGGTCTAAACAAGGAAATATTGTGTGCTACAATTGCAACAGATACAGTCACATTGCAAGATTATGCAGAAACAAAAATGTGGGTAGAGGAGGTCTGGTATAAAAAGGAAGAAACTCATAGAAAGATGATAAAGGAAAAGGGAAAGTAACTGTAGATGAAATAAGAGATCGGATGAAGAATACATGGGTAAGGAGGAACAATTTTTTGATGCTAGAAATGGTTCTGCATTGAAAATTGCTTTCGGTAATTCCTCTAGAAATTGATTTCAGGCCATTGGCCTAGGGGGAGTTTTCCAAGAAAATGCTTCATTCCCCGGATGGTAGTTACCACCAAAATACAAGAGATTGTCAAAAGTTGTGCTAATAGTTTGCAGCTACATTGGAGATCACTTGTACAAAAATTTAAGAATTTGAAGCTACGTAGAAGAATTTTTCTCTCGCTATCTAAGAAAGCAGGGTATCTAGAAAACCTATGGAAAAAGCATTTATTATAACTAAAAGTTAGATAAAAGACATGTTGAAACCCTCATTTGTCACTTTGCATCAAAGAAAATAAGGAGAGTTCTCTGCAACAAAATTTTGAAGGAGTGAAGATAATTCGGCGGTGAATCTCTAAATCTATCCGTAGTGAGAAGATTAGAGTTGTAAGAAAATTGTTATCACCCAATGAATTGAAATGGCTGGAAGGTGCGAAACACAAAATTCTAGACATTTAGAGTAAATTCCCCTATTTCAAAAATATAAAAAAAAAAATGTATTTTGGACAAATTGAATGATGACACTC